>OMOU01044538.1:0-19945 GCA_900312585.1 Malacocephalus occidentalis
TATTCTAAAGTTTAGTACTTCTCTAATCTAGAGTCTAGTGCTGCTCTATTCTAGAGTTTAGTACTGTTCTAGTCTAGAGTCTAGTGCTGCTCTATTTTAGAGTTTAGTACTTCTCTAGTCTAGAGTCTAGTGTTGCTCTATTCTAGAGTTTAGTACTGTTCGAGTCTGGAGTCTAGTGCTGCCAGTGAGACCAGCAGTGGTCTGCTTCCAGGTCAATCATAATGTGCACTGCTTACTGCCAAAGTCCTTAAGCCTCATCTAGAATAGAATATAAATATATATAAATATATATATATATATATATATATATATATATATATATATTCATGTTTATATATCCATACATGTAGATACATATATATAATTATTACGGAAATCATTGAGATGGATGACTATTTATTTTGTAATTCGCTTCTGGGAAATGTCTTTTTTTTTGCTTTGTTTTGGTTTTTGCCAACCCACTCGATTGAAATTGATAGACATAGCTACTGTTTTATTTTTTACCCCATTATGTGAGAGAATCTAAAACCTAAATAT
The DNA here is from genome assembly GCA_900312585.1 of Malacocephalus occidentalis. Classification (NCBI taxonomy): domain Eukaryota; kingdom Metazoa; phylum Chordata; class Actinopteri; order Gadiformes; family Macrouridae; genus Malacocephalus; species Malacocephalus occidentalis. The sequence goes on from OMOU01044538.1 coordinate 538, forward strand.
ATTATGATAACTAAAACTATTTTTTAAAATCACTGAATCACTGGGTTGGTTTGTTGGTTTCCTGTGGTTTCACTGCAGCAACCACAGTGAAGACTCACTGCAGCGTAGCAAGGTTGTGCAGGTCTGTGTTCCAGAGACTGTAGGCTAAGATTAAATTACATTCTGCAAAGAGTTTGTTTAAAAAAAATGAATAATAATAATACATTAACAAAAATAAAGAGAGGAAATGATGGTATTGAACGTGTTGTCTTGTGACGTACTGTAGACTGGATTGTCTTGAAAGGAAGCGGCCAGGGTGAGTTACTGTCTGCACTGGCGTGTACGTATACAACCCAGTCCTGCCAGTGGATGTTTTAGCTGAACAGATTTGTGAATGACAATCTGATCCTGTGTTGTTGTTGTTGTTGTTGTTGTTGTTGTTTGTGTTTGTTTGTTTTGTTGCGCATTCTTGCCGGTGCTATTGTGCAGGATATGCGCTGTATACTAAAAGCTTGCTTTATTTTGGGAGTGTATTAATGAGATCAAGCATTTCTTAACTAATTAGGAGGTCTTACGTGATGGTTTATATGATCATGTAGTTTAAAGAACCTTCCGACAGAGCTTGTGTTGCAATTATTTTATGAGATACGTGAATTGAACTGAAATGCACTTGTATTAACTTTAGATAGAGATATCGAGCCTCAATCAAGACGTTAAGAAAGCTCACCTTTACTACAGAGACTTACTGTAGTGTGCAGTATGCTAGCTTGCAGCTCCATGCCTTTGCCATTCTATAAATGCAGTTTTTCATTCTATAAATGCAGTTTTCATTCTAACTTGACAATGTCCTGAATAAAATGTTATTCTGGAACATTGACCAGTGTCTGTGTGTGTCTGTGTGTTTCTATGCTCAAGACAGCATGTCCTATCAGAACCAACTGAAATCTCAGAACAGTTCATACTTTTAGATACATTTCCTATTACACCTTATCACTTACCTTTTATTCCGTCTTTGTGTTATCGTGTTTATTCATGTATTGAGGTAAATGTTGTCATTATACTGCCGTATTCACTCATTCACATCACTATGGCTGAGTTGAATTTGAGTGAATATGGCAATTAGAGGATTATTGCCAAAGTCATTTCTATGGATGGAAGGAGCATTACAGCAATATGGGGTGGATCCCCTGAAGACTCAACTAGATGCTGATTTGGAAATTGACACGTACAGAACAACATACTTTGGGACTGGACCCATATTTTTCCTTTTTTTTTTAAAACCTTTGTTTACACATAACCTTACCACCCACCTAAACTTGGAGTCCACACTACTGTACAGAAATTAAAGACTTAAGATGTATTTGCTCCATGCATGGTGTACTAACTCTCGTCGACGCAGTCTAACTGACTGGGACAACGTCGCTTCTGTTCGCTAACCACCCTGTTTTACCCTGGCACCACACAGCACACACAGCACACACATGCGCGCACACACACATACACACACGCAGAGGCACTCTGCTGTGGTCACACATCTGCTGTTCCTGCTCCAGCCTCGTCATGTGACTCTGGAGATGATGTAATGGTCATGCCCCCCCCCATTCAGTCTGTGCCAGCAGCCACATTCAACAGCTCACTGCGTAGTTAGTTGCCAACCCGTCGCAGTCGAGTTTGTTGTGTGTGCCGTACACCTCGGGAGAATCTAGTGCAGACCTTTAGCCAACTCTCTCAGCACAAAGCATTCATCTTCAAATGGAGGCCGTGGCATGACATTCAGAGAAGAACTCATTTCGAACTGAAAAAGTACAGCTGAATACACAAAATACATAATGTCCTTCCACATTCATGAAGATGAATTGGGTATACCGGTCTCTGTATTGAAATGTGTTTGTAGGTAAGTGTATTATTAGTCGCTGTAGTAAGAGCTAAACTATTAGGTCCTTGACTTAGAAAGTAATTGAATAATGACATACACGTACACCTGACTAGCGCTGTGATGAAATGAAAGGTAAGACACAAGTCATTTCCCCTTAATAAATGTATTTTATTGGTTTACCACATTTTCCCGTTTACAATGAATCTATTTTCTTTTAGGCTTTTTATTTTAAAGAGATACATAAGAATATTGCACTTAAACCAGGAAATGAAAGGAAAGCTATGGAACAGAAACGGATGGAAAGGGACCACAATGCATTTCTGTAAAGCCACAGCACAGCCAGGCCACGTGAGCTCTTCTCAGTGTCACACAGTTAGCTTCTTAAATATACATAGTTCTTTTTTAAATAGCGTTTTTCTATGTAAGTCAGGTTTTCTTTTAACTATTACAATAACCAAAATCACACATGCACATACAAGCAGGTCTTACAGTAAACCAACAGTCTTAACGTTAACAATGGGATTCCGATGGGAGGGGGTAAATGAAAAGAAAAGAACTCTAATTCTTGCTTATGTTTTGAATCAGTGTGTTAGTTATATATATGGTGCAGGTAAATATGTACTGGCAGAGAGAAACGATAGCCCCTCCGCCTGGCAGTCTGTACGTTTGTGTGGTTATGCTACGCTATAATAGCAGCGGTTATGTTGTCACCTTTAGCTTAGAAGAAGGGTGTAATTGATATATCTCTCACAAAACGCGCCAGCCATATCCATTTGCCACCCACTCGTTTAGGTTATTATTATCAAATGTATGCTGTTTGCTATGCAGGGAGTTGTAAGAGCCTTGAATCAAAATAGGAGCTATCACTGGAAGGAGGGAATGCCCAATGTTGTTTTCCTATTGTTAGCATCGAGTTCCTTAACTGCAGTACCGTGGACTGGCGTTTCAGGTTGGACCACGTGATGCACCGTAACCAAGGCAACCAAGAGATCAGAGCCCCCCATAGGAGGACCTAAAGGTAATCTGCTTCTACACATTCAATTGAACTGAACCTCCTAATATATGTCTTGCAGGGTCTGACATGACCAAAGGAACTCCAGATCTGGCTGAACGGGTTGTTTGACAGTGTATTGTTGATGCAGCTGATATGCTTGTGTTGTGTTGCTGTGAGTGTCGAAGAAATGACCATGCTCCATAGCAGAGTTGTGGATTGCAAATACATGTTGTAAAAATTGCACTGAATTCTTTTGAATATTGTTCAGGTGAGGCTCGTGGTGTTTGTTTTTAAGGTTGCTTTTAAGTTGCCATTGAAGCTTGATAAAAATGGGTTTCTTTCCACAAAAAAAACATTCAAATATAATCAATATCAAATCAGGAAACAGCACACATAATACAGTGTTAAAATAGAAACCTGTTAATAAAAACATCTCAAGTGATAACTATGTTTTCCAAAGTTAACCATCGTTAAAAAGGCCCATTTTGATTTCTAGTACATTAAAGACAAACATATACAGATATGATAATTAAAAATGATCAATGTGATTACATTTTCAGTTATTCCGTTTTAGGACAGAACAACAGCAAAATGGATTACCTGTTAACAATGTTACTTTAAGCCTCGCACTTCATTTGACTTTGTCTTGCACACTGGTCTCTGTGTTTGAAATAATTTACTATTTGTGCTTCTTTGAAAATCATCGCAATAGGAATGAAAGACCCTTTGATTTAAATTTTGAATTGTTGCCAAAAGGTGCAATTAAAGTATACTTCAAATGTGCAATTGTGACTTGTGTAGCACTTTTTCTACAGATAGACTCTGACTGACAGAAGAGACCAGCTCACCAAGTCTCTAACACAGACCAATCAATAAACTGCATTCATACGTGTCCGATATTCCAAACCCAATTGTGTTCCTCTTACCCCATCCACCAGGACAGAAAGGCACACGTGGGTGACTATCTAATCTAATCCAAGCATTTCTCAGACCACCTCCATCTCTGGTTCCTCACCACTGACAGCACACACCTTTATCAGACACAACAGTCAGCCAACGCCCCTCAGAGCCACATGGTCCTATTGCTGTAATGGAAATACAATCTTCTTCAGTCCTTTACAGAACGTTCACATTAAGGTCATATTCACCCACTCTAACCATTGCAAAGTTCATCTAGAACACTTGTTCTAGATGGACAAAATGTTCAATACATAGACATAAATAGGTGGTGTTTCACATATTTTACAGTGTAACAGTGCCAACCCTGTTACCTATATCTTTTAATCTTGTTACTCAATATCCAAATACATCCACTGTAAGGGAAGGATATGTTAACTTTGGGTCGAAATTAAACAAGATCAAGAGGACATAAACGACATAAACAAAGCCAAGACGACAAAATAGGTCATTGTAACCTGTAAGAAAATGGAACTAACCAAGGACTCATCTAATCCATAAAGGAATCTACTGCAATTATCTGTGAAAGACGTATCAAAAGACAGCTGGAATCTACTTGGATCAATATCTGTTACTATGACAACAGTAGGCACAAAGTAGTACAGTTGGACAAATATTGTTTGAGATGACATACAGATATGCCTGTAAATGGTACTGATCAAGAACCAATAAATGTCACAAATCTAAAATGGCAGATGCCTAAATATAATTTGATGTATATATTTTCTTGCCAATTATTTTTAGAATGTAATAAAATAAATGTGTGCTTTGATTCATTTGAAAAGAAGGACAAAGAAACCTATAGACGATACAAGGCCAAATATTGATTTTCTTACATTGTTCTATCCTTGTGTCTAATTAGCATTGATTGGAAACTGCTACCACATAACAAGTAGGGAAAAGACTACAATATTATGTCAAATAAGGGCATTAAGAGCTGAATAGACTGGTGGTGTGACCTGTCCAAAGCAGGGACAGGTTATGTATAATCGTGTACAGTCAGAAGGAGACACAGGGACAGAGGATATAAAGAGAGAGAGAGAGAGAGAGAGACAGAAAGAGGGAGAAAGAGTGTGAGAGCGAGAGAGACGGTCTTAAAACTCAATTTTACATGCAGGAAAGGACTCGTCCTGCATGACCACAGTGCTGCTTGATGCCAGCACCATGATGTTCAGCTCCTGCTGCCTCTCGTGGGTCTGCTGGTACCACTCCCGAGTCACCTCTGTGTCGTGGGTGGGGATCAGCGTCACCTGAGGAACAGGAGGGTGAGATGAGGGAGAGGGCGATGATCAGTGGTCTGGGCTCAGAGGCTCAGGGGCTCAGGTCAGTGACAATGGTCACTGCAGTGTCAGTCAAGAAACAAGCAGTGATAAGATATTGGCAGCACCCTTGAGGTTTACAAAAATATTCTTACTTCCCATTATAATCCCTATTGGACTATTACTATTGGAGTTAATGCTGCTGATACCCGCTAGTAACAATAATAATAATAATCAGTCACTTAGACAGTGGGTAAGATGCTTATGAACCACTTACCTGTAGGTTTGATCCCCACTGGGCCTTCCCATCTAGCAGCGCATTCAAGACATCGCGGCTGGGCTCTGCATTGCTTGCATCGTTCCCACTGACCACGTAGTATGAGGACCGAACACGTTTGAAAAACTCCTGGTCTATGTTCTTGGCACTGCAGTGGTTGGGGATGTAGGCCAAGTCCACATAAACAGGCAGACCAGCAGTGGCGGATGCTGAGCCGGACTTCGGAGTGCCTGCGCCAGAAGAAGCAAACAGAACAGTTCATGTTTGTCAGTGACTTTCTGATTTGACTTTCTGCGTAAAAACAGGTGCATTTACAATAATTACAATTAAATATTGGTCTATTTGTTTTTAGTTTGGTCAGTGCAGCTATGTAGACCAAACTAGTGAAGTACATTTGTACAATGTCAATGCTGGTCAATGCTGGTTCTCTTATAAACAGATATATGCATTCATGTTAAAAGCCCAGGATGACATCACTGTGACAAGGGACCATTGGTTGTGAATTCTGCTCACCGGAGCTGCTCTTGACGCCGTTGGTCATTGCCTTGCCATGGTTGTAGCTTGACCTGGAGAGGTCGTCGTCCTTGGACCCCTGTCCATCTGACAGACGAGACATCCTTGAGCTCTTGTCTGCCTCTTTCTTCTTCATTGACAAACTGCGTGGGGATGACGTCTGTTTAATAGGCATGGGAGATTTCTTACGTCTGGCAGGGGAAGCTGACTTGGTCTTCCCGGAGGTCTTCTTTAGGCCTTTGGGTTTAGGTTCTTTTTTCGTGAGGCCCTCGGGTGCCGGAGAGTCTGGGTCGACCATGCAGACATCAGGGTGAGGGGGTCGTGGGTAAGGGTCCATGAAAGGCGTTGGAGGAGGATCACGGCTACTGCCAGTGGCAGAGTGCTGGCTGCCTCCGGCCACTGCAGTGGCTTTATCTCTAGGCAGGTACACGGCATCCTCATCAGAGTCCATGTTGCAGTCTCCAGGAAGTGACGGGCAATCTTCAGTACCCACAGGACCATCTGAGTCCGACTGAGAGGCCAAAGACTCGCTGACGGAGGATGGAGGGGTGTCCTCGGTAGCCAGGGTCAGCCCAATAGACATGCCACCAGGTTGGTACATAGAGCCCGGCTCCTTGCTCTGCGACTGGTGGTGGTGCGGGGACTGTCTGTGGGCCCTTCTCTTGATGGACAGATCGTGCTCAATGCCCTCTTGTGATTGGTCACTCCTGCATCCCTGTTCGTCATCGTCCTCATCGCTGGATAGCTGCTTCATGCAGGGGTTGATAAAGGACGGCGAGAGGTCTCCTTTGCGCTGCCGGTGCTCCGAGGAGGAATAGCCCGGGGAGCTGCGGCTGACGTAGGAGGAGGCTGCCCCCATTTGAGTCTCACCCGCTGCATCTTGGTCACTGTCCTCATCGTCTTCCATCCCACCCTGGCTGCACTCCTCAGTGTAGAATGGGGAGCGGAATGACTGGTCGGCAGAGGAGAGGGAGAGAGGACGGGCGGGGCGCTCTGGTTCCATCTCACGCTCCTCCTCAAATTCATCTTCATGGCGGTAATGGGGAGGAGAATCTCCAGGAACCATTCCAATCTGGGGCTTGGGCATTTCCCATTCATACGCACCCCTGTAGCTGCCTGCCTCCCACGGCGCTGCTTTAGCGGGGCCAGTGACCGAGGCCCCTGTGGCTGCTGCGGCCGTTGTGACAGGAGAGTTCATGCTGACCTCTGTGGGTCCATTGGCTGTGTCCGGCTTGCTTATATTAAATGGTGAGGGTGTATATGAGCTAAGAACATCAGGGACCTTAGCACCTGCACTCACAGTTGGGAAAAGTTCACTCGTTTTTTCAGAGAACGAGAGGGCACCGCTAAGGCCACTACTGCATGGAGACTTCTGAGTGACCTCACGCACGTAGGCTTCCTCATCCTCTTCTTCTTCGCTGCTATCTGTCTCCTCAAAGTAATGCTTGCCTGCTGTCTCTGGGCGGGGCGAAGAAGTGATGCCGAAAAGAGCAGCTGCAGCTGATTCCATGTCTTTGGAGGGTGGTGGCGGCTGGCCAAATGCCACTGCTGATGCCCCAAACCCACTAGCTGTCTCCAGCTTGGAGTCTTCAGACCACTCAGGCTTATAGAAGTATTCCGACTGAGGTGTCTTCTCCATGAATCCACCTAAGCCTGTCTTGTTGTCCAATTTGTGGTCCTCAGCAAAGGCAGTGGAAGGGACTGAGGGAAAGGTCTTGACCTCCTCGAATGGGCTGAGTGGTGACAAGCGAGCTTGGCTAGGGGTGGGCTCTGTTGTGGAGGTTGTGGTGGCAAGGGCAGTGATCTGTTTCTCAGACACTTCCAGATACTCATCCTTCATAGCTCCAGAACAGGAGAAGGGTGAGTCCATGCTCGGGGAGGGTTCATCTTTAAAGGAAGAGTACTCAAATAGAGGCTCAGCTGTGGCAGGGGTCTCTAGATCCTCTCCAAACTGACGACTGGTGGATAAAGACCCAGAGGTGGAGGAGGAGTAGCTGTAGGCAGACGAGGAGGAATAGGCAGGAGCTGCTGTCGAAGTGTACTGAAAGCTTGTGTCCAGAGATGTTTTTCCCAGAAGGTCTGGTGTCTTCTGTTTATCAAATTCAGAATCTGACCTGTCACTCTGGTAATAATGATCCTCTGTTGATTTTAGAGAGATGTCCATCTTTTCATTGTCTTTAGTCTGACTAGGTAGGAATGAGTCTTTATCTCCAATGCCATATGAATATTGAAACCCAGTGGATGAGCCAGAGAACCCAACTGCTCCAATATCTGTAGGCTTGCTGAATGATGGGGAAACAGCTTTGGTGTCCTCATCAGCCTTTGAGCGTGGGCTTGCAGTGCTTTCTGTGGTGCTTGGCTTTCCCTGGCTGTCATAACCATAGCCAGCCATGGACATCAGGAACTCTGGCCTTTTAGACTCCAGCATTTGGCTGACTGGACTTTTTACATCCTTCTCGGATTTCTCTTTGGTCCCTTTCTCGTTATCTGAATCACTGGCAGCTTCTTCCTCCTCTTCTTCCTCATCTTCCTCATCATCATCATCGTCATCATCAACAACTTCATCATCGTCATAATCTTCGTCATCTCTCGCCGTTGGTGAAGCAACTTTCTCATAATAGCTTGCGGTAGGGGATTTTTCTGGTGTAAATGCTGTTGGGGAATATGCATAGGACTTCAGACTGTCAGTGTGGTCTTTGAAAGAGAGAGACTCTTTTTCTGATGACAGGGAGGTGGAAGAGGCCTCAGGCCTATCAGCGACAGAAGGGAAACGGTTTCCTCCACCATACTCATATACATCAGTTTCTTTTATACTTCGTTCAAAGTCTGTTGCAGGGCTTTTGGCACCAAGACCCAGTGAGGCAGAGAAATCGTTCCTAGGAGGGTTAGTATATTCTTCTTCCTCCGACTTTTTGTGTGGAGCTGTTGGCAGGGATGGAGAGGTGTCAGATTGTTTCTTTGAATCCAAATCACTCTTTACAGTGGCTCTCTCCATCGTGAAAGATCCCTGTTGATAATTAACCGAGGTTGGTTTGCTATCATAAATGTCACTATAGGAAAATGTCTTGCCATGCACATAGGGGGTATCTTGCCTCATATCCCTTTCAGACTCCTTGCTCTCTCTCTCAGGGAAATCATAGAGACTGAAATGTACACTTTTTTCTTGCTCTTGGCATTCTATTTGGTCATTTTTGTCTTTGCCATCCTCTTTAGCTGCAGGCTGAATGTGATCAGCCGTTGAAGGCTTAGATCCCTTCTCACTTTGGAAACCATAATCTTCATCCTCATCTTCCTCATCTTCTTCATCTGAATACATCACTTGCGGTTTGGGCTGTTGTCCAATGCTACCAGTGACTTGAGTCTTTTCCAAGGCCTTGACCTGTGTCTCTTGGCAATAATTAGATTCTTTGTTATACTCTTCTAAGAGTTCCTTTTGCTCTTTTTGCTCCTTAGGAGGCTTTGAGTCACACATGTCATCATCGTCTAAGAACCTCCCCTCCTTCTCCTCCATAAGCCTTGCATTCACAACAGGCTGTAGTTCCTTTTTGACATAATAATCGCCTTCATCCTCTTCTTCATCCTCAGACTCCTCGGAGACTTCTGATGTTGAGTGGTCACCAGACAGACCAATAACGGCACTGTTGTCTGAAATAGTGACATATTTCTCTGTTTTCTGAATGTCTGCAGTTGGTTTGCTTACAGTTTCAGCTTCAGTTACTTTGCTTGCACTTTCGTTTAGTTTGCTTATACTTTCAGCTTCATTTTCCTCCATCCTAAATGGCTTTTCCTCAGTTGGAGAGTAGCCACTGCTGGTGGGGACAGAGTGTGTAGGAGAGGCGAGTTTCATGGTGCTGTCATCTGGACTAAGACATCTTTCTCCACTCTCTGGAATGAAGCCAGAAGCTAACCCAGTGGACAATGATGAAGGGGGTGAAGGTGACTTCTTTTCATCCCAGACGACGGACTCTTTACTAAATGGAGATTGTTTTGCTGCAATCTCTACACTATCCTGCATGAAGCCAGAAACTAACCCTGTGGACAACGATGAAGTGGGTGAAGGTGACTTCTTTTCATCCCAAATCATGGACTCTTTATTAAATTGAGCTTGTTTTGCTGGAGTCTCTAAACTCTCCTGCATGAAGCCAGAAAGTAACCCTGTGGACAATGATGAAGGGGGTGAAGGTGACTTCTTTTCATCCCACATCTTTGACTCTTCACTAAATGGAGATTGTTTTGCTGCTGTAGACCATGTGGGAGAGGGTTCTTTGTCAGGAGAAGGAGGTGAAAACATAGTGGCTGGAGAGGATTTATCATTCTCCTGTAGCATCGCCGAGGTGGCCCTCTCGTAGCCTTCTTGAAGTTTACCGAGAGGAATGTCAACATTGGGAGTCTGGTCCTCATCCTCATCTTCCTCCTCATCCTCATCCTCCTGGACTGATTTGGCTTTCATATCTTTGGCCTCCATCTCAGGAATAATGGGCTGGTACTCCTCAGATGGAGGTGATTTGAAACATTTGTCTTCCTCCAGGGAGGAAGTGGGAGAGATTGTTCCTGCTGAGTGTAGATAGTCTTTCCCATGAGTTGCCTCGGTGCGGGAGGGAATGCTATTAATGGTGTCCAGAAGGAGAGAACTCTTGCCAGTCTCCTCGGTCTGAGGTGCAGTCACTGATGCTATGGACTGGTCCTCTGCCATGGATGTGGCGAAGGAAGACAGTTTGTCGTACTCTGTGATGGAGGTAGCAGAGGAGATGTGCTCTTCCTCCGCAAGTGGAGCAGTGATGATGGTGGGAAATGCCGAAAGAACAGGGTCATGACTTGCCATGAAGCCTTTGGGTTTAACGTCTTCCAGATTTAAGACAGTTGAGGGCTTTATCTCCTTTATGCCGTGCATTGAATCAAACGTGCCTGGAACGTCAGGGACTGAAATGTTGTGGGAGGCTACATCATACTGAAGCTGTGGCATCCTATCTTCTGTCTCTTCATGAATCTCCTCATCAGAGATGGTATGTTCTGTTTCGGAGTAACCAGGAATGGTCTCATCTTGGATTAATATAAAAGGTTCAGAGGCAGACACCGCGGTGGCTTTCCCAGGTGTGGAAATAGGTGAAGGCGGTTTCTGTTCAGTTGGCTTAGTGCCCCACTCTTTACTGGATTTATCTTTCTTTGCTTCCTCTGCTTTGTACTTGAACTCCTGATCGTCTTCGGTTCCTTCCAGGTCGGCTTTCTCTATCACATCACTCTCCTCCTCTGAGCTGTCGCTCTTCCTGGACGTGTCTTTGACGTCTGCTTTTGTCAAGCTGCGATATTTTTCTAAATTTTCCTCTTCATATTTTTTATCGAAGCTGACATTTTCTTCCTTTTCTTCCCGCACTTTGTCAGAGATCGGTTCCGATAGCCCTTCGTCGTTGCTTTCTTCTTCCTGTTGTGCTGTGTTGAGAGGCAGAGGGGATGCATACTCTGTGTCTTGAGATGTTACTTTCTCATCAGGGAAGACTTTAGTGTCTGTATAATCTGAGCATTGTGACAGCACATCATTTTGAATGGGCTCACTCTGAAGCTTGGAGAGCTCATCTCGTTTTAGGGCTTCAAAGTCCTCAGTGAGGTCCTCGGGTGAGGAAACAATGGACCGGTTTGCTAAAACTGGAGCTACCTGTTCAAGGGCCTTTTTGGGGACTGGCTTTTTCTCTTCCATCTGTTCTTTGGCAGATTTATTTTTGTCTGTCTTGGGTTTAGTCTGAGTCTTTGCTTTGTGTAAAGTTTTCCTAACTTCAGGAGTTAGCGGCTTCAGGTCTGGTTTCGTGATTTTTCGTAGCTCAGGCTTGTTTGGGTCTTTCTTTTTATCCTCCTTGGCCTTGCTCTCTTTTTTGTCCTCTTTCCCAGTGTCTTTCTTGACTTCACGCTTCTCTTTCTTGATTTCTTTCTTCTCCTTGTCTTTCTTTTCATCCATCTTGGATGTTCTTTCTTTCTTGATAATTTTGTCCTTGGCTACTTTCTTTTTCTCTAATTTAGGAGCCACCTCACTGTTCTTCTGTTGCTTAGTGGCTTTTGTACTAATGCTTTTAACTTTCTTCTCCTCTTTCTTCTCAACTTTGTTTTCTTTAGTCAATTCATTTTTTGACTCTTCGTGTCCACTTGTTTCTTTCTTGCTGGTCTTAGTGTGTGGTTTGGGGGATGATTTCAGACTCTCTTTGCTGTCGGTCCTTGACCTAATTTTAGTTTGTTTGATAATAGGTGGTGGTGCTCCAGAGGATATATCTTTCTGAGTAGCCACTGGGTATCGCAGGAAGTCCAGGTGCTTCAGCTTCTCAAGCCCCTCAAAGATCTTGTTCTGTGATGCATTTCCAGGGAACAACACCCGCACAATCTTTTCTGTGGGACTGTGTGGAATCCAAACAATTAGGGCTGTGACTGAAGTTAAATAAGGGACAGAGATCTCTCCTTCTTTCCCATTGGACATTACAATGCCAGTCTTGGCCTTGCTGTTACCAGCCCATTTCTGCATTAGGAACTGCATTTCCTTGCTCTCTTTAACAGGGTTCAAAACATACATGTCTAGCTTCCCAACACCAAGTTTGTGGAAAAGAGTGATAGGTTCAATGGTGTTGCTGACGACCCTGAAGAGGGGTTCTGGCTTGATGCCAAGCTTGTTGAGATACTGCAACGTAAGAGATGCTTCCTCAATGCTTCTCTTCACCTTCAGTGTGGACTCAAGCGTCCTCAGCTTCTCTGGAACATTGAAAAAAACCACCCCCAGCTCGGGAGAAATCAGATTCTTGGTCCAGTCCCCATTAGAGTCAGATCCCTGGTGACACTCTTCTTCCTGCTCAGCAATCTTCCTCTGGAGCAACCCGTTGATGCCTGGGAGGTTGTCGGCCCCAATGTGAGTGAGCAGAACAGAGTCAATCCGGTCCAGGTGTCGAACAAGCTTCCAAAAGCATGACTTCCGTTCAGACCCGCCATCCACCAGGATGTTGAATCCATTCACAGCAAACAGGGCAGAATCCCCCCGTCCACCTGGAAAGATGTAGCAGCAGGGTTTAGACAGCTTCAGGAAGCCTCCAGAGGTAGGGGGCTCCAGAAGTTCAAACGGCGAAGAGACATCCACTGGCTCTGCATTTTCATATTCAGTGAACTCTGTGACGTCCATGTCTGTGACGCCGTCCATGTTTGGATAGGTTAAAGGTTCGTGGCAGTATTCCAGAAGGCTCTGGAGTGACTGATGATCCGGTTTGACCGAGGAGCTCCAGCCCCTGTCTCCCTGACTGGACACAGTAAGTCTGAGAAAGCTGCTTGAGGACCTCGATCACCTGCAAATGTAAACAGAGAGAACAAAAGGTTTCAATAAGTGTATCAATAGCAACCTTTGTCCTATAATGTTCTGCCACTCTGTTATCTGTACACGATTACTATAGGAGGGCTGATTTGCAGAAGACACAAACTCAGAGAAGTCTTTCCAGGCAAGTGGAGCAGTGATGTCCACCTGCTTCAAGCTCTGACCACTCATCACCAATTACTGGAAGCCAATGATCACAGATCAGATCTGGATAAAATGGTTGAAAAGCACAACCGTCTATGAATGACCAGATCAAGGAGATGATACGCTATTTGCTATCTCATTTTCACATATATTAAAGGAGCAATGTGTAAAATGATCTTTTCTGGGACTAGCCTACACAAACAGAAAAGCGCTGCCGTCCACATACCCCAACATACAAATGCTTCATTTCCAGTAGTGACGTGGCTTTACATGATGAAGTGGCCATCATCACAGAATGGACAGCAGTCCTTCACATAAATCTATAGTGTCTTGGCACGTCAAATCTTGACTCACCTCTAAACAGCTGCTCATTAACACCACTGTCTCAATAACATCACTCTTAAGGTTTCACTGGCCTAAAAACACACAACAGTAAATATCATCAGCTAATGCATTAGCATTGGTTCTAGCTAATATCCAATTGTAGAGATTAGAGTCAGTCCTTGGGTCACATTGAATACCAATTCCGGAGATATGCATGCACATACAGTATGCACACACACGCACGCACCCAACCACAGGCGCATGCACGCACACACACACACGCACGCATAGACAACCATTTTTGTCTCTCCATTTCTACGCCACCACCTAAGAGTTGAATCCCGTTAATGCGAAATCACAAAACCGAGCATAATGCCCTGCATTGGTGGTTTCTATGGGGCTGCTTATCAGCCTGTCTCCGGCAGGCAAGTTACACTGACCCAGTCCTTGCTGAGCGAGACGCATTGCAGCATTTCCCAGAGAGGGAGGGGAGAGGGAGAGAGGAGCAGGGAGAGAGAGAGGGAGAGGGAGAGGGAGAGAGAGAGAGAGAGAGAGAGAGAGAGAGAGAGAGAGAAAGAGATGGGGCTTCTTCTGCACGATAAAATGCAAAAAATGCAAAAATGGTGTTACAGAGGTGAAGGCAAATGCCAAGGCAAACAACAGCATAATTATTATCTGTATTTAACATGAGAAATGTTACTGCCCCCCACCCCACCCATCCTTATATTGTGATGCCAGGGTATTACAGGGTGCTTCCATCTGACCCACCCCCACCCCCTCAAGCCTGTTGAAATAAGGAGGCCAGGGGCTTTGAGAGACATAACTAATTACCAGAAGGGAAGTAGCATAGCATGCCATTGTGTGTAGAGGTTAAATGTATGGTCAAGAGATGTCTTGAACATGAACCAGGCAGGGATACAACAGGCAGAAAACACAGGTAAAGTAATGGTGTGACACTATTCTGACATGCCAGCAACACGCATTTATTTGCCAAAATTAGATCAGCAGCAGACGTTTGGAGAGTTTGCATATTCTGGAGCCAATTTAATCAGTGTTTTTCATGCCACTTACTTATCTGATATTAGACATATAAGTCCAGTTAAATTACATTCTTTACTGGGCACGAACAGACAATCACACGGAACAAACAAAGTATGCCTCTAATCAAATATGTTTGTGTTTATCGGTGAATGAACAGTCCTATGTAATTACTGAAATGTGTTGATTCTAAGATGTAGGCCTCAAAGCATGTTTGGTTTCCGGGGCAATTGTGAATCTTAACAAATCATCAAACACGGCAACAGAGCGCTGTCGCTGTTGTGGCTCTCATGTTGGCCTCTGGAAGACATCCATGTGCACTCAAGTCAAGTCAATGTTATTTGTATAGCCCTTAATCACAGTCACAGTCTCAAAGGGCTTCACAGGCCATATGATTATGGGCCAAGTGATCATGACTGCCACACACAGCACACATTAGACTCAAAGACAAGCCTGTGTGTAGTGCGTAGAAGTCACTCTGTACCTTTGAATGAACGATGCTCAACATTTAGAGCTACAGTAGGCCTACCTGTTGTGGAAGTTGCCATAATTCTTAGTAATCAAAAAAGCATATGTCTCAAAGAATCCTTAAAATGTATTTTAAAAATATATAAATAGGCTATATACATATATAATGTGTCAGCCTATATTTGGTTCAGAACTGGGTGACCTAATTCACGACATGGGAAAAAAGGATATGCTCATTTGAAGGCAGCAGCTGAGATTTATCATGAACTATAATAATAATTAGCAAGAACATTTTCTGACAATTTTCAACCAACAATGTTATTTATATCATTATTGAATGAATTCCAACTAATAATAAAGAAATTCTAACATAAGACACTGGCAAACTCAACTCTGTTTTTAATCACACCTCAAGCAATCACCTCTCTCGCTCTATTGTCTAGTTTCATGCAGCAGAATATTGAACTAAATAGAGATTTAAATACAGAACATCATAATAATGTATGATGTACATAGTCAACCCAAAAATTGCTCTAGAGCTTGCTTGAGCAGGATCCTAACACAGTGGTGGCTGGCATGTATGATACAGCAACACCGTAGCAGTGCAGACATTTGCTGGCTTCCAATGAAGGGAGCTATGATAATCACACTCCCGAGTCCACGGCGAGTATTTGGCTAGCCTCTAAACTGAATAGTACAGGTGAATCATGCCTGTACGTTCGTTATTTGTCCATTTGCTTAAGCAGTTATACATTCATGTGCACAGCAGCAGAACATGCGTGTCCAAAAAGACACGCTCCTATACAATCTTATGTGCTGTTTTCCCCCAGATTCATGCAAGAGCAATGCTCTTCTTACACTGTGTCGGTGAGGAGGTGTCGGCTGATTGTGAGTAGGTGTTCGCCGTATCAAGGAGCAACGCAAAAGGAGAGGGATTTGATGTGCTGATCCGTGGCCAGCGTTGGCGTGGGGGGGGTGTGCGGTCGTTTGCAGCCTCTGTTTGTAATGCCAGCCACAGAGGACAGCGGCCTCATGGGCCACCTGGAGCCCAGAGATAGTAGCTGTGTTCCCCGCTACTACCTGAGGCCAAGACAAACATTTAGCCTGGCTGCCCTGTGTGAGTGTGCATGCGTGTGTGTGTTTGCAATTGTGCTGTTTGTGTATATTTCTACTTGTGCAAGTGTGTATGTGTGTGCGTGTCCACCAGAAATCCTTTACACTAGTTGTGGGTCTGTGTTTCTGAGATTGTGCATGTGCATGCACGTGCATGTGTGTGTGCCGTTGTGCGTGCATGCGCATGTGTGTGTGTGTGTGTGTCATGCATGCATATCAGTGTGCAAGCAGACATGTCCTACATATGTCAGTCAGAGGGACTGTATATGACCCTATTCTCCTCACTCTGGCTAAACACAGCAGGCTAACGTGTGAAGCAACAATGCCTATGGCGGGTTAACATTTACATTGTGATGAGAAAGTAGAAACACACATCCAGTGTGATGGGCGCCCAGGGGGAAAGGTCATGAGAAGGTCAGGCAGAAATGACTCAATTCATTAGATTCCTGAAATAAATTATTCGAGCACGAGAGCAAAAGAAAGTCATTAATAATTCAGTTCATGTTCTGTAAACGTAATTCTTTTGTATAGTTCTCTACACTATCAAATGTATGATTTATGACTGTGATACAAATAATACTCACAAAAAGTATCACAAATTCTCTAAAATATCGCAATATAGCAACAACACTGCTAGTACTAGCCAAAAACACTCAAATGAGATGCCTGTGGTTGTTAAATAAGAATGATTTCAATAACCAAATCGAAATGTTTAAATTAATGTCAAAGGAATGTTTTAAAATGCCTTCACACCCTGAGCAACGAAGAGAACCAATTAACCGGTTAGATGGTTAGCCAGATTAGGTGACAGAAATGTCCATTAAACAGTGGGAATAATTGCTAAATGTGTTCAGGAGGAGTGGCCTACTCAGCATCAACAGTCACTTATAATGCATCAATCCACACAACCCAATTACCAATTGACACGTTATGGCTGTATTTTATAAATAACCGTAACTAATGAGGCTATTGCATGCTGCCATGAAGGTCAACATCTGTGATATGCTGTTAAAGCGCTTAAAGTTTTGTCTTCCTCTCGAGGCAACGCTAAAAGGAATGCTAGGTAGGACTAGCAAATGATTTCTGTAGCCTCCCATTTTAGTTTTAACACTTGTTTTTTAGTTGTCAATTCAATTCCCAACCTTTAAGATCATCCATGATCTGCCAGATCGTGGATATTGAAACAAACACAGACGTCATCACTGGTTAGAACTGGTCAACTGACATAAAAACAACCACACTCCATAAACACCGGCGACAGCATTTGTACTCAAACAGTAAATCTGAACTCAAAGCAATGGTGGCACGATTCAATGGTTCAATCCCAGAAGTCCCATTATCCAGAGATCATTTGTCCTTTTTATTGGTGGGGAGGAGCTACTCCCATGCTTGCTAAGCTGAGCGGAGAGCATGAGGTAGATAAACACCACGGTAAAATCTCCATAGAAAACAATGGGAGCGCTGACTAATTTGGCTACTCTGATTGGTCACGCAAGTCGAATGGAAGCTAAGCACAGAACTGTTTTGTGGTCCTGCTGTGGCGGCGGGACGCATGCACGATGAATGAGTAAGAAGCTTGCGTGATTCATCTTGTTTTTCCTTTATTAGGTGTTGCCGAGTACCTGGGCCGGAGCCAGTGGGCAGCCTATCAATCACTTGCGGATGATCGTCTGACGTTTTAATAGTTCTAAACAGTGGCCTCATTTGTTTGTTGCCGTTTGTTGGTCGGATGTGCAGTACATTTAGCCTTCGCCGACAATTGATATTTGATAGATTAGATCCCACTCTTCCTGGGTCCATTACATCTTCCTCATCACCAATGGAAATCATGTTGGTAACATGGTAAGCTTAAAATGTTGTGTGCAGGTGCGGGCAAGGATGCAGGACAATGGTCATTCTGCTACTTTATACTTATGAACGCAAAGATCAGAGTGGAAGCACAGCGAGCACAAGATGATTCCTTTCAGCATTGCATCTGTCCACGCCCAACCCGTCCAATATTGCTGAGTTCAGCATAAAGAGACACATGCCCGGAGACATCGTGGGCCGTGATAAAAAGAAACACAAGCCTGTGTGAGGCTAAGGGCTAAGGGTGCTATACTAGCAGTCTAAACCATTGAGGGGCGCAGACCTTTAAACGTGTTAACTCCAACTCGCGTCACTCAAAAGTATTCTAGATGCATCATACATGTCCTATTAAAGTAAGTAAAGTTTCACGTTGTAGCAGGGCACCAAGTCTAATATATTGCTGCAAGTATGATTGAAGTCATGTGTACTTTGCTCATATAGACAGCATCACATTTGCATTTACCAACATCCACTACATTTGAGCTTTTGTTTGTTTTTCCATATAGTAGGCCTATATGCATTTTTAGTTGCAATAGACGTTTTTGGTTGAAATTACAAGTGAGTAAAAAAAAGGCTTACTCATCAGTATTGTGGTCAATTATTTAGAGTTTACTGTAAGCTAAATATCAGTCACTGAACATTTCCCCATGACGTCCCCACATCTCGGGGCCGGACTACGTGCTGCTGGACCACACCGTACCGTACTGTATCGATGAGGCATCAAGGTGGGAGCAAAAAGAAGCACAAAAAGGCCTATCGCGGGCCTAGAAACCATCACCAGACGCGTTGAGCTTTGATTTAAATAAGAAACGGAATTGTACATCTTATCTCATGACAGTCCAATAATAAGCCCACTGAGATGTCTCTGCTTCGATGTGTTGACAAGGTTGAGATATTAATGTATTTTTTAAATATTCGGATTCAGTTACTTTTGTGGGCTAATCTTCCAGGCTCTTTTTAGCGACACGGTAACGCAACCCAAACCCAAAGCTCACACAAGTGTCAAAATAATGACAATGATCAGGTGATTTCACACGAACAACACAACTGTTTCACATTTAACGTCAATGAATCGCATGTAAATTAGGCTCGTTATTATTATTATTATTTCACCCGACGAGCGCAATGAAACGCGGCTTCGCCAATCAGCCAACAAAACGCACAGAATATGTCGACTACAACGAATGGCAAAAATAAGCAAATAGGTTGACTTACCGTGATTTGAGAATATGAGAGGGATGCAGAGCACACCGAGGGCTCGGTACACACCACCAGTACGCTCCAG
>OMOU01044539.1:9094-22427 GCA_900312585.1 Malacocephalus occidentalis
GAAGGCATGGGTCTGAATAAAGCTCTCCAACCCCCCACCCCCCCAGTAGTTACTGGAAGTGGGGGAGGTATGTGTGTGCTGCGTGCAAATCTGCTGTGTGTAAGCAGGTACATTTGCTATCCCCCATATCTATAGTATACATGTATACACTCCTTACATTTAAACATAATCCAGTTGTATCATGAAACAGTGACACAAAAAATATCAAATGTTGATGTGTGTGTGTGTGTTTGCGCACATGTGTGCGAGTGTGTGTGTGTGTGCATGGTGAATGAGTTCGAAGCCAGTGGAAAAGCACATTATGAGACTGTGCTGGAGCACTAAAACCCATCAAGCATAAAGGGCCAAGATGGCTGCCATAGAGAGCGCCCCAACCTTCTTCCACAATGTCCTGTTGTTTCCTGAGATCCCATGATGCATTGTGGGACGAATCAGTGTGTCTCCTAAACAGGTAGCAAGTAAACAACGCCGTCCTCCACACCAAACATGACCAACGTGACACTCATGTGATGCTCTTTCTTGTGTCCTGTGTTCCTCTGAGAAACTGAGCTTCATAGTGTGCTAAAGAGAGGAGTATATGGAAGAAATTCTGATTAAATTGAACTTGATGGTGGTATGAACAGCAATGACTTGCATATGGATAACAATGACAAAGTGATATGCCTTATTTATTTAAATGAGTCATTCCTCCGAAATAATTAGAATGCAAAATAATATTGGACATGGGACTTTTAAATACACTTAATGAGTAAGAGCTGTCAGAGCTAAAAATGATTTTTTTGTGTGTGTATGTGTTGCAATTCTGTGCCTGTACATGTGTGCGTATGTCTGTGTGTGCCTGTACATGTGTGCGTGAGTCTGTGTGAGTCTGCGTGTGCCTGTGTGAGTCTGCGTGTGCCTGTGTGTGTGTGTGTGTGTGTGTGTGTGTGCATGTCTTTGCAGTACATCCTGGTGAGACATGCTGTCAGCTCTTTACTGGCTTCATATCAAATTCTCCTCCCCAAGGAAAACATACGTGGTGACACTTCACTCATGACTTCTCCTCTTTCCACTTCAGATTCATTTACTCTGTGTCTCAGGTGCCAGAATAAAGGAGGAATTTGGGGAGGAATATATATATATATACTGTATATTTGTATTGTACATCACACTGTCTATATGTGTGGTGTGTTTGTTCATCCCAACATGAAGGCCAGGGGAAGATGAAGATGAAGACCTGTTACTTTATGGCCCTGAAACCATGAATCAGTTTGACCCTGCATGGGGCGCAGCTGGCCTGCACCCTTGAGGATCCAGAAAACCCAATTACTGCTGAGGGAGCCAGTCCCTCACAGATGGGTACTAATTCAAATGGTCTGACTTCATCAAGATTGCCTGATCAAGAATAATCAGGAACATTAATCCAGGAGAAAGGAAAGATTTCTGTATCTAACTTCACAAAGCATAATACTATGATTCCAAACAATATATTTTTTGTACTTCAATGATTGTACTACAGATATATAGTATTTTGTTTTACTATTATAGAAAACATTTAAAAATATAATTCAGCTTGAAAGTTACCAGATTTGTATTTTGGTCAGTAGTAACTATGGAGATTTGGCACAGCACTTGTGTTAATATTTAATTGGATGGCATGTGGTTTATTCATATAATTATTAATGTATTGTGTTGTTATTGTGTTGTTGCCTCTTTTGATCACAATTCACAGCGTTAACTAATCTAACCCATCCTGGTATACTACTCACAAGTGGCGTTGACTGTCAGCACCTGGTGCTGACAAATCTGTTGCAGCATCTAAGAAGTGTCAAAGGAAACTGTTGTTTCATTTAAAAATAGGAAACTTAAAAAAAAGGAAACTGTTGTTTCCTTTTACCTGGACTCAGGACACACAGGCATGCACACGCACACACGCGACAACAAAACGATCCATTTCCCGATAACACACACTCAGCCCTTTCCTTTCCCTTTGTAAGTTAACACACACACACACACACACAAACAGCAGCCAGCACACTCTCTTAACAGCGTATATGAAGGGCCTACTTGTGCGTGTGCTTCCTCTGGTCTGTCCCCAGACCCCCACAGCACCCAGTCTCCGGTCGTCTGGCCGCGCAGGGTAGACAGGTATGATGTCCACAGCCTGCTGGACACACACACACACACGCGCGTCTGGGGGACATTAAAGTCTCTCATAGGGGGAGAGTACTGTTCTGTGTGTAAAGTGCTTAACTAAACCATGTCTTAATAACTCAACGGTCCCCTCAAGCGACTCTCATTTCACTGTAGAGGTGTTACACACACACACACACACGCACAAGGCGTGAGCCTCCCGATTGGCTACTTTCAATCTGTGATGTCATCAGGGCAAGGCTTATACGAAAGACGTCTTCCTCCACGGCTGCTAAAGGGCAAGTGGCAGTGTGCTGAAATAACATGTCTGACTCTTTGGGTGGGTGTGTATATGTGTGTGTGTGTGTCTGTGTGTGTTAGAGAAACAATGTGACATGTGAACCCATAACCTCAAGCTTACCAGAGGGGAGACGTTGCCAATGAGAACGCTGCACTGTGGACTATTTGGGGACAGGAGGTGTTTTCTGGACGACATTTGGACATGTCTCGGCTAGGAGAGACTGCAGGGGGGTCTTGTTGGTCGGAGCGCCGATGTCGCAGCAACAACCAGCTGTACGGTCCAGGTCTACTAAATATACTCTGTGTCATGCTGATAAATTGCGTTTGGGGCTTTTCAAAAGCATTTTCCCTGATAGGATACACAGTAATTGTCCATTGTATTTTTCTCTGTACCTGTATGTGTGTGCGTGTGTGTGTGTGTGCGTGTGTGTATTTGTCTGTCAATTTCTTACAGACTCGAATGAAGGAATCTGGAAACAAGACAGTCATGTGAGATGGTATTGATATTACATTTACAGTGAGTCCACCCCCATGAGCACACACCCTATGAGTTGTTCGCTGCATAAGTTTAGATGTGTGCTCTCGCTCGCTCGCTCTCCCCCTCTCTCTCTCTTTGTCCCTCTCTCTCTCTCTCTCTCTCTCTCTCTCTCTTCTCTCTCTCTCTCTCTGTCTCTCTCTCTTCCCTCTCTCTCTCTCTCTCTCTCTCTCTCTCTCCCTCTCTCTTCTCTCTCTCTCTCTCTGTCTCTCTCTCTGTCCCCCTCTCTCTCTCTTTCTCTCTCCCTCTCTGTCTCTCTCTCTCTATCTCTCCCTCTCTCTCTCTTTCTCTCTCCCTCTCTCTCTCTTCTTCTCTTCTATCTCATCTCGTACTCTGTTCCTTTCTCCCTCCCTTCCCTGAATGTACACAACTGTGTTGCACAACTATGTGTGAAGGTTTATGTGTGTGAGCAGGTGCAGGCATTTGAGTGTTTATTTCTTCAGTGTGTGTGTGTGTTTGTTTGTGTGTGTGTGTGTGTGTGTCTGTGAGAGAGTGTCTCATAGTGCCGGTCAATCCTAGAACACCATAGAATTGGCACACACACGCACACACACAAGGGCTGTACTCTTGACTTGTTTCTCCAGCTCTATTTAAAGCTAATTTATCTCAGCCCTGTAGCATACCATGATACTCTGACTGTTCAGTCACTTGTTGGAATTTCTCTCGAGACATCTTGTTCTTCAAGGGAAGTAACAGTAATGCCACAGTAGTATACTGTATAAATGGTGAACCTCAGTTAGAGCCAGGGCTACGGCATACACAATGAATGTTATTCTTCGCTATCAAAGGTGCTGTAGGTTATTTGAGCTGTAAGGAGCAGAAGAGAACACGATTTTGGAACAGAAAAAACGTGTCCCCCCCCGTCTCTGCTGACTCCCTCCCTAGATTTCATTTCACCATTGAGAAGTGCTGCATTTCACACATTTGTGACTCAAGTCGAGTCAAGTCAAGTCCATTTTATTTGTATAGCTTTTAACCACAGTTACAGTCTCAAAGGGCTTTACAGGCCATATTAGCCAAGTGATCATGATGACACCCCCCGAGCCCAAGCCCCCTAAGGACAAGAAACAACTTCCTTAATTAACAAGGAAGAAATCTGGAGAAGGACAGAGTGGGGGATCCCTCCTTCCAGGGACGGTTCGGAGTGCAATGGGTGTCAAACGGGCATAGGAAAAAAGGTGGCAAAGCATAACAGTAACACAGTACAGATGGTAATGAAATTAGTAATTTTTGAGATGATGCTGGTGGTCGTCAGGTGGGGTGGCCAGGAATCCAGTCATGGTCACAGCAGCACACTATGGGATGGCAGACATGATGGTTAGATGGAGCACGGGGAGGGTGCTCGATACACGAACGCCCTGTTTCCTATTGATTTTTTGTTCACTTTTGGAATTGATAGAAGGCCAGCCCCTGAGGACCGGAGTGGCCGAGAAGGACAATAGGGAGCAATAATGATGGTGCGGACCCATGCAGGGTCTTGTAGGTAAGAAGCAGCACCTTAAAGTCTGATCTGGCGGTTATTGGGAGCCAGTGGAGGGTAACGAGAATAGGAGTAATGTGGTTGAACTTCCTAGTTCTCGTTAGAAGTCTAGCAGCAACGTTCTGCACAAGCTGGAGGCTTCTTGTAGTGGAATTTGGTAAGCCAGAGAACATTGCATTGCAGTAATCCAGTCTAGATAATATACATGCATGGATGAGTGTCTCTTCATCCGCGGCTGATAGCATTGGGCGAATCTTAGCAATATTCCTAAGGTGGAAGAATGCTATTCTGGCAATACTTTTCACGTGCTGGTGAAAGGAAAGCATAGGGTCTAAAAGGACACCTAAGTTCTTGAAGCAAGGGCTTTGGGAAACAATAGATCCCTCTAGGCACAGTGAGACATTTTCAAGTTGTGACTGTTTATGCGGCACTAAGGTCAAGCAAGAACAGCGTAGAACTTGCATTGTTGTCCATGGTAAGGAGAAGGTCGTTCACCACTCTGATCACAGCAGTTTCAGTGGAGTGTAGGGTCCTGAACCCAGATTGGAAGGGTTCAAATAAATGATTTACCATCATGTGATGGATGATTTGGCTAGCTACAATTCTTTCCAGTATTTTAGAAGGAAGAGGAAGATTGGATATGGGCCGGTAGCTACTAAGAGCTTCAGGATCTAGGGCAGGCTTCTTGAGTAGAGGTTTTATTACAGCACGCTTGAAACTAGGGGGAACTCTCCCAGTAGACAGCGACAGGTTCATAATGTTGAGCATGGCCATTCCAACCATTAGGAAGAGCTCTTTTAAGACCTTGGTAGGGACAGGATCTAGCATACAGGTAGTCGTTTTAGAAGCCTGTACTAGCTTATCAAGCTCAGCCAGCGGGATTATGCTGAACTCCTGAAACGTAGTTTCAGGGAGGATACGTGGCGCTAGACCCGTCAAATGATCATAATGACTGGTAGAGGAGGCATTGATGACTTTTCTAATTGATTCTTTCTTGTGCTTGAAGAATTCCAGGAAATTACTTGCGGTGTGGAAGGAGTTCATTTTGTGAGGTTGTTTTTGTGTCAGCTCTTTCACAGTGTCAAAGAGGAACTTCAGGTTGTTCTTGTTTAAATTGATGATATTAGAAAAATAGGCCTTTCTGGAGTTAGATAATGTGCTTTTGTAAATAAGCAGGCTATCATGCCATGCGTGATGGAAGACTTCAAGTTTACTTGAGCGCCATTTGCGTTCCAGTTTCCTGCAGTCAATTTTAAGGGTGCGAGTGTCTTCATTGAACCAAGGCGCTGGTCTTTTCCCTTTTCGCTTTTTAATTACCAAAGGGGCAGCAGAATCAATTGCTGCAGATAGGGCGGTATTAAACCCATCGGTGAGGCTATCCACAGACCCCATGAAATCAGCCAGAGGAGCCAGTAACAGGGGTAACTTATCTGCCATGGCTGTGGTGGTTAAGGTGTGATACGACGGCAGCTATAGGTAGCATGGCAGTCGTCCCTCTTGCCTGAGGGACATCAAACGTGAGCAGACAGTGATCGGAGAGAGCCGAGGTATAAGGAGAGACACATAAATCTGTCATTTCAACTCCACGGGACAGGACAAGGTCCGAGGTGTTTCCACCGGTGTGAGTAGGCTGCTGAACATACTGTTTGAGGCCAAATGTGTCAGTAATAGACAGAAAGGCTTTAGCAAGAGAGTCAGATGAGGTATTCACATGGATGTTAAAATCCCCCATAAGCAAAACATTGTCAGAGTAAGTTACAATATCAGCCACGAACTCAGAGAACTCATCCATGAAAATTTAATAGGGGCTCGGAGGGCAATAGCCAAGAAAAAGGAATCTGCAATGCCATGATCTCTCTGCTTAATGCGAACTGAGGAGCTGAAAGATGAAAAGATGGAGCTACTCTTTGGTCTTAGGACCAGCTTTGAGTTAGAGATTTGAGCCACTCCACCACCTTTCCTAGATTCACGGGATAGTTGTGAATTCACATAGTTAGGTGTAGTAGCTTCATTAAGGCGCAGGTAGACATCCGGTTTTAACCAGGTCTCACACAGGCCCATGAAATCTATCCTATGCTCAACAATTAGATCCTGGACCAGGAGCGCTTTAGTTGAAAGCGATCTGATATTCATGAATGCGATTTTAATCTCCTCCAACTTGTTATGCGAGTCAGAGAGAGTTTGGTTACTGCTCAGCTCTGAGGAGGAGGAAATATTAGGGATAACAATTCAAATCTCACTGAGTTCTGGTCACCATCGCATGCGGGCTTTACGCCTCGGGGCAATGCGGGGCAGCGACACAACGCTAATAGCAGTAGGTAGACTATATAAGCCTCCAGTTGACAGTTGCTGCTGTGGCCTGGGCTAGGACGCGCCTCAGTGTCTGCGTTACATGCTACATCACCCAGGCTAACTAGCTTAGTTAACCCATTATAACCCCGTATTCTAGACTCTGCAACGCGGGCTATGGTGTTGCTAGCGGCCTCGCTAATCACCAGCAACCCAGTGTGCTGTCGGTGAATTAGTTACGCCTGGCTGATTGACAGGCAAGATGAATTCCTTGAACCAATCAGGGAAGAGACGCCCTGATTATAATCTAAATAGTCTCATACAGAGGCAGGCACAGTCGACTCAACACAAAATGACACTCATATAAAAGCTCTCATATCTTACCTATAGCATATTTAAAAACCTTGCCGGTGTTTTGTTGTGTTCTATGCTTGCAGGTGATGGAGAGTACTTCTGCCTTACTGCTGACAAACCAATCACAGTACACCAATTCCTCCCACAATTGGTTGAGACCACCAGAATACACTGATGCAGAGATAGTACTACTGGGAGTTGTCATGGCAATTCTAGTGCTGGCCATAGTCATTGGTAGCTATTCAATAAAATATTACATTTTGTATATCAAATGATGAAACAATAGACCCTTTTGTCATCCTAGTTTTATGTACCATAAGATCAGTCTACTCTGGTGCTTAATTAGTGTTATAAGTTACACCTGTCTTTGTCTTATGATGACCCCTATGTGAGAAGGGTCAATAAGTACCAAATCGCAATGAGTTACAGTGAAAACACACATACACACATATATATACCATATATATAACCTTCCAGGAAACGTGTTGGTGATCACAGCCATCCTGCGGTTCGAACGGCTTCAGACCGTCACCAACCTCTTCATCGCCTCGCTGGCAGCGGCGGACCTCATCATGGGCATGGTGGTGGTCCCCTTTGGCTCCAGCTACATCCTGTTGCGTGTCTGGCGCTTCGGCAGCTTCTTCTGTGAGCTGTGGACGGCGTGTGACGTGCTGTGTGTGACGGCCAGCATCGAGACGCTGTGCGTGATCGCCCTGGACCGCTACCTGGCCATTACCTCTCCGCTACGCTACCCCATGCTGCTCACCAGGTAACAGCCTCAACACCTCTAATGGCCTCTAGGTGGCTCACTGTAGAGACCAACATGTAGTTCCTCTAACGGCCTATAGGTGGCTCACTGTAGATGTACTTCCTCTAACGGCCTGTAGGTGGGAACAGCTGAACAACAGCCTAGGCTTTGCTGGTACTAGTTTAAAACCACCAACACAACATAAAAGTTAACAGCTCTTTTGATACTGTCAGTCTGAACATGTTGTAGCAATTGACCGTTGTTGCACGCCACTAAAGTGGCTTCCCAGTGTTCCCTGGACCACGGGACACAGGCAGATGTTGTGGCAACTGGTTAATTGCAGAGATTGGATTGGATACAGAGCAAAATGCTAGCATGTTAGCCCTCTCCAGAGTGTGTGTGGTGGTGGCTGTTGTGCAGCCTCACCCAGCTCCAGACTAATCAGCCTGACTCAGGCCACGTAAAGCTGCTAAGGGCAGCCACCAGCCACATACACTCCATGCATGTGTTACGTTCATATCGATGCTAAACAGTGGGCCTTCCTTTGTGTTTTACGCTTGGACACGGCGGCGTGGCGCTGAG
Organism: Malacocephalus occidentalis; assembly: GCA_900312585.1. Taxonomy (NCBI): domain Eukaryota; kingdom Metazoa; phylum Chordata; class Actinopteri; order Gadiformes; family Macrouridae; genus Malacocephalus; species Malacocephalus occidentalis. Next base: position 17,495 of record OMOU01044539.1, read on the forward strand.
CAGGCGCCGGGCCCTCTGTGCAGTGCTGGCTGTGTGGGTGGTGGCCTCTCTCATCTCCTTTCTGCCCATCCACATGAAGTGGTGGGTGTCTGACGAGGCCGAGGCCGCACGCTGCCTCCACGACGCCAACTGCTGCGACTTCAACACCAACGGAGCGTACGCTGTCTCCTCCTCCATCGTGTCTTTCTACCTGCCGCTGCTGGTGATGATCTTCACGTACGCCCGGGTCTTCCAGGAGGCGCGGAAGCAGCGGCAGAAGATCCGAGGCCGGGAACAGTGCTTCTATCACCTGCGCCGCATCTCGCCCGTCGTGGTGGCGCTGCGGGCGCCAGCCGAAGAGGGCAGCTCCAGGAAGCAGAACGAGGAGGAGGAGGACGAGGATGACGATGACGGCAGCGAGGAAGAGGAGGAGGAACGGGTGAACGGCCAGCTGGAGCGACGAGGAAGGGACAGAGAAGAAGGGGTGGAACACAGGGGGACGGGACAGATGGACAGATGCAACGGAGAGGCAGTGACCTACAAAATGGACAGAGAGGGAGGCAAGATGATGGCTGCCAAGCGCCACAAGTTCTCCCTGAAGGAGCACAAGGCAGTGAAAACTCTGGGTATCATCATGGGCACCTTCACCCTGTGCTGGCTCCCCTTCTTCATCCTTAACATCCTCATGACCTTCCTGGACCTGGGAGATGTCCGCATTGCCTTCCGGCTCCTCAACTGGCTGGGCTACTCCAACTCGGCCTTCAATCCGCTGATCTACTGCCGGAGCACAGACTTCAGGCATGCCTTCCAGGAGATACTGTGCCTCAGGGGGAGGAAGTGAGGCCGGGCAGGGTGGAAGTGATGAGATGGCTGAGGAACGGGGTCCAGTGGTGGGTGGTTGTCCCCTACACCTACGGTAGTAGACTGTGAAGGGTGGGGAAATAACTGGGAGGTTGCCCGCCTCTGTTTATCATCTCAATGATAAATATGACCATTGTCCCGGTTAGAGAGGGTTGTTTCGGACACTCACCACCTCCGCCCTGATTCAGTGCTTCTTCTTTCAAGTAATTGCGAACTGCTAACATAAACTATTCAACTAAAGACTTCCTTCCTTCTAACTGGTACTTTCTAGTGAGACTTGTGGAGTGGTGCGGGTGGTGTGGCTCTCACGTCGAACCAGGACTCCCCACTGTGTGCCTCCTGCCTAAATCAGCTCGTATCCATCATACCAGCCTCGCTCACAAGGAGTCCTCATATCACTAATAAACTCATTCCTACACTCAATAACACAACTAAATTATCCAACTTGTATTGCTGTGTGATATATCTATAAATAAACAAAAATTATCATTTGGCCACAACATTCCGGCCCCTAATTGCTAACGCTGATGCTAATTCTGATTGGCTGGCATGCCAACAGCTGTACCAGCAAATGGAATATTAACTTGTTTTGCCAATTGGACAGAGTCATGTTTTTTAAGACTGATTTGGAAATACAGATGCCAGATGGACACAAATCTTGACAAGAACAATACATATATAATAGCTTTTGACTGTACTACACAGGGTAATCCAAACAAATGCTTTGAATCCAAAACATTGTTTAACTACATGTACACTGGAACAGCCGAATCAGGACAAGATGATGGCACAGATAAACAGCATAGCTCCTTTGATGCCTTTGATCTGAATGTGCCCAGTGAGGTAGACACAACCTTGTTCAGCCATGACAAAACTTTTCGGAGCGTGTCCTCAAGGTGTTGTTGAAAGGATTAACCTTCAGGTCCTATCCCTGAGTAAACAGAGCTCAACCATTTCCTGCTGTTTGTGAAATACATACGATACATTTACTTTCATATTCCCTGGAGGGGAATGGCTGAATATACAGATGCTCTGTATATTCGGGTAATCTATTTAAACACACAGTTATATTTACAGTATTGGAAGGTTTCATATAAACAAGAAGAACTAAACTGTTCTCTCACCGCTATAGTGTAGAAATCCATCCAGACATTCAGTTCCAGAGTAAGCAATAGGGACTCAAACAATCTGTTCCCATGACTACACTTTTAATTTGTTAATGCCAAAATGACCAAATTACTTACACTGTCTGCTTCAAGTCAAGATTATTTATATGTTGTTTTATATTGTCGACAGTAATGGTAAAAAAGGCTTTTCAGACCCACATTCAGGTGAAATATGAATCAACCTTCAGTGAAATGTTTCTATTTTAATGTAACACGGTTCATAGAGAAGCATACATAGTATTCAACCAATGCATAGTATTGTATCGGTGTGCCATTGAATACAACAGTCAATGTGATTCCAGTATGGTTATATCGTTGAATCAGCCCACTGGTTATTTATTCAAATGATGTTTCAACAGGTGAGCCAGAACGAGGTGCAGGGTTTTTACAAAGGTTATCATATGCATGTGATCTCACGGGTCTGTTTGTATGTCTATAAATATTTATCTTCTTTGTAACGTATTTACATTCACATTCATGATGAGAGGCGATATGGACACAGGTGGCAGCGAACTAAATGTTTCATACTGTTGTTTAGCTGAAGGATGGAAGGTGTACTTGCTTACTGATTACTAAGGTGAAGTACAGGTACAGTATGGCTTCTGTGTTTGCTAACACAGGGCCGTGTGTGTGTGTGTGTGAGTGTGTGTTTTAAGTGTCTTAACTTTTGTATCACTGCTTTAATGCTGCACGTCACATTTTTCTTGTGAATACATTTTGTTCCGATGCCAAATATTCCAGAGAAAAGCAACATGTTAAAACTATTGAAATGATTGTCCTTATTGTGTCTGTGTGCATTCGTGTGTGTGTCTGTGTGCATGCATGTGTGTGTGTGTGTCTGTGTGTATGTGTCTGTGCGTGCATGCGTGTGCCTGTGTGTGTGTGTGTGTGTCTGTGCGTGTGTGTGCGTGTGCGTGTGTGTGTGTGTGTGCGTACACGTAGGCATGTGCTCGCACTCACAGCTGTGAGGAACTGAATCTATTTGATGTAGCACACACAAACATACGCACACATTTGCGTGCATACTATAATGATATAGCAACACTCGACTCAAATGATTTGTTAAAAATGGTCAGCAAATAATATCAGGTACATATTACTCTCTTACATAATCATCTTATAGATACGTATTATAGATACATTAAACCTGCACTACCTAGATGTACACTCATTAGCAGCCTCCAGGGCCTGTGGACCTGAATAAAACCATTTATAGAGGACAATTCCCTGGGTGGATCGACTGGTTGATTTTAATCTTGATACACTTTCTAGTTCTGATCTATTTTTATGGAGTGCATATCTGCAGAAGAAGAGATGAATAGGGCAGGTATAACCAGGTGAATGGCGGCTGCACTTGGCGAGTCCCCAGGGGCCTATTTAGGGTGTGTTTTAGGCCCCTGTGTTTTGGGGCCCCTGTGTCTGACAACACACATTCTGTCAGAGTTCCTGCACTGCGGCTGACCCTGCACTCTGACATCCCAGAGGACAAAATATAAACCAGATTCTCACTCCCTCCTCGCTCTGGTTTGATCTTTCTTCTCCACACATGTGGTGTCTCTCCCACTCTCTCCCACTTTCTCGCTTTCTCTCTACCTCTCTCTCCTCCTCAATGTGTGTGTGTGTACGCGTGTTCTTATCATGAATACGGACTATAAACATTTATATGGCTGTTTCAATCTGTTATGAAGTGCTCACAAGCTATTCATATCCTGTGTTCTCTTTCTCTCTCTCTCTCATTCTCTCATTCTCTGCCACTCTCTCCACCTTTGTGTTTCACACCAACACAGAACACAGACACAAGAATGTGCCTGTTACATAATAATGTATAATTGTAGTTCAATCAATCGCCATCCTGATAAGATGCCCGAACCACCTCAGCTGACTCCTTTCGACGTGGAGGAGCAGCGGCTCTACTCCAAGCTCCCTCTGGATTTCTGAGCTCCTCACCTTATCTCTAAGGCTGAGCCCAGCCACCCTCCGGAGGAAACTCATTTTGGCCGTTTGTATCATCGATCTCCCACTCTATTTTTCCCTCACTCGTGAACAAGACCCCAAGATACTTGAACTCCTTCGCTTGAGGCAGCAACTCACTCCCAACCGTTTTCCGGCAGCGAACCATGACCAGACTTGGAGGTGCTGACTCTCATCCCAACTGATTCACACTCGGCTGCAAACCGTCCCAGTGAATGCTGGAGGTCATGGTCTGATGTAGCCAACAGAACTACATCGTCTGCAAATCACAAACAGTATTGGTGACAAGGGGCAACCATGGCAGGGTCCAACACCCACTGAGAACATACTTGACTTTGTGCAGAGTATACGGACACAGCTCTCACTTTGTTTGTACAAGGACGTGACACGTACCAACAGCCCCGGTACCCTATAGTCCCGCAGTACCCCCACACAGGATTCCCGGGGGACACGGTCTTAAGTCTTCTCCAAGGCTTATGACGTATGACTAAAGGCTCACCGCTTATGACTCAAGGCTCATCCAGTCTACATGTGTTACAAAGCACATGTAGACTGGATGAGCAAACTCCCACTCACCCCTCGTTGCCTACCGCCCGGTTTACAGCGCACCCGACCCCAATGACTCTCCCTGCAGGTGGTGGGCCCACAGGGAGGCGGCCCCACGTCATCCTTTCGGGCTTGGCCCGGCCGGGCTTCGTGAATCCAGGCCTGGCCACCAGGCTTGGCCTCACCAACGAGCTCCCCTCCCAGGTCTGGCTCCAGAAAGGGGCTTCCCTTTTCCGGGCGAGGTGACCATAATCTTGTGAACCCTTTTCATGCTAGGGTCTTCATGCTAGGGTCCCCTGGGACCACTTTGCCTTGGGAGACCATACCAGGGGCTATTGCCCTGGACAACACAGCTCCCAGGGTCACCGGGGCACCCAACCCCCCCCACCACCACCACCACCACGATAAGG
>OMOU01044540.1:0-12171 GCA_900312585.1 Malacocephalus occidentalis
AAATTAGCAGAGGTCTCTGCTCCTCCTACTTGACAGGAGTAGCTGCCACTGTCCTCTGGTTTGAGGTCCTTGATGAGGAGCTGAAGCAAGCAGCCATCTTGTTTCATCTCATACTTCCTGTTGCCTCTCAGTGGCAGCTTGTTCTTCCTCCACTGCACCAAGACTCCAGGCTGAGGAGGCTTAGAAAGCTCACAGGACAGAGAGGCAGAACCTCCCTCCTCAGCCTCCACACTCTGTACCTCCTTCTTGAAAGATGGAAGGGGTTCTGGAGGAGGGATGGAGATGGATCATTTCAATATATTACGCCACAATCTCTTCTGACCAAATTTATAGCACTGGCCAATCTATACTATATCTGTATTTATATGAGCTAATTTACTCTACAGACAAGGAGACACCTCTTTAACTAAATCAGTATGTCATCATGCCATTAAAATGTATCATGATCCAGTAGCGCAAGAACAGACCTGTTACTGTTAGATTAGCAGAAGTCTCCGCTCCTCCTACTTGACAAGTGTAGCTGCCACTGTCCTCTGGTTTGAGGTCTTTGATAAGGACTTGGAGCCGGCAGCCATCTTGTTTCATCTCATACTTCCTGTTGGCTGTCAGTGGCAGCTTGTTCTTCCTCCACTGCACCAGCACTCCAGGCTGAGGAGGCCTAGAAAGCTCACAGGGCAGAGAGGTAGTCTCTTCCTCCTCAGCCTCTACATCCTGTAACTCCTCCTTGAAGAAGGGACTGAGCTCTGGAGCAGAGATGGATATGGAACATTCCATTATTTTGGATGTAATGCAAAACCACTTCAAAGAATAATCATACTTCTGGCCTATCTATAGCACTGAGCATCTCGGTCTGTTGGCAAGGTGTCAGCCAACACCTTGGACACCATTGTACAACGCGTCATCAGCATAGCAAATGCTTGCAATTCCTCATGAGCTTATGACAAAAAAAATGTAACATAACGTTGGTGACCCCTGGAGTGACAACATGCTCCTGATATTATTGGAATTAGAATCAGAATTTATTGAGGACAAACCAGAATACTCAACCGAAATGAAGGCCGATGGCTCAGCAATCAATGATGTTGAGTATCACTACTCGGCTCAGCTTTACAATTATTTTCAATAATGCAAATGTAGCTATGCCACAGCATATACAAATTCAACATCGTACATTGGTGTAATGGCCTTTTACGATTACATATGAAGCAGTGCAATTTGTACATACCTTCCACCGCTAGACTAGCAGAGGTCTCTGCTCCTCCTACTTGACAGGAGTAGCTGCCACTGTCCTCTGGTTTGAGGTCCATGATGAGGAGTTGGAGCCGGCAGCCATCTTGTTTCATCTCGTACTTCCTGTTGGCTCTCAGTGGCAGCTTGTTCTTCCTCCACTGCACCAACACTCCAGGCTGAGGAGGCTTGGAAAGCTCACAGGACAGAGAGGCAGACCCTCCCTCCTCGGCCTCTATACTCTGCAAGTCCTTCTTGAAAGAAGGGGGAATTTCTGGAGGAGAGATGGTTAATGATATGGTTAATGAAAAAATGTAATCATGCAAAAATATTGTATAGGAACAGTCATAGTCCTGGTTTATCTCCAGCATATGACAGGTTACACCAAGGCTTTTCTCAAATATAACACAGTGCAGTTGTTTGAATTTCATGCAGAAAACAATGCATTCAGTGTAAGTCAACTTAAAATACTTAAATATTGTCATTATTTAATACAGAACAATAATCAATCCATTGTCTAAACACTCTTAACCACATTATTCTGAAATATAATAATACCATTACATGCAAATTCACCATCTTGTATTAGAGTAAGATAAGCTAGATAAGATACTTTATTGTCCCAGTGGGACATTTGCCTTAGACATCACAGTGTCTGCAGTATAAAATCACAACAACACAAGGGTTAAAAACAACCACAAATACATCACACATGCCCATCTACATCATTAAAGTACGTGCACACATAGTACAATCACAGTGATCAACGACAAGAGGGACAGTTGCGGTGTACGCGTTTCAGCCTAGGGGGTGTTAAGAGCTTAAATGGACAGGGGGACAAAGGAATGGTTGAAGCCGTGGAGCCTGCATAGGGAGACCCTGTACCATCTGCCTGAGGGGAGGAGCCGATACTCAAAGTGAAGAATATGAGTTGGGTCTGAGATGATTTTTTTGGGCCTGTCTGATTATGGTTTGTTGAAAAATAGCCCAAGGATTGCGACGCTGATGGATTCCCATGATTTTCATGGTTATCTGTATAAGCCGGGTGATCTGGGCCTTTAACTGTACTGTCAGATTACCAAACCATGGGTAAGTGCCTTTAAATGTAAAATGATCAAGGAGTATGAACACACCTTCCACCACCAGACTAGCAGAGGTCTCTGTTCCTCCTACTTGACAGGAGTAGCTGCCACTGTCCTCTGGTTTGAGGTCCTTGATGAGGAGCTGGAGCAGGCAGCCATCTTGTTTCATCTCGTACTTCCTGTTTGCTCTCAGTGGCAGCTTGTTCTTCCTCCACTGCACCAACACTCCAGGCTGAGGAGGCCTAGAAAGCTCACAGGACAGAGAGGCAGACCCTCCCTCCTCAGCCTCTACACTCTGTACCTCCCTTTTGAATGATGGAAGGAGTTCTGGAGGAGAGATGGAGGAGGATCATTGACATAACTTTGGTGGTACACTGATCTTTGTTTCAGGGAGAAAAGGGGAAACGGCTCTCAATATTTGGCAACACCTTGCTAAAGCTGGTTCTCATCAGCTTAGCTATTGAATTATATTAAACAACAAAGGGAAATACAATTCAGGTTGAACAGGATGGGGCCAACAGCAGACCCTAATGGGAGACTGATGAGATGGTATATGTTTGAGTACTTTATGCGCCAAAATAATGTACAGTTTTAGATCAATGATGTGCTCACACATCAGGAAAAAATGTTTCTACATAACTTTGCATGAAAATATTTGAATGTCGCAACAATTGAATTCTACAGAGTAAACACACCTTCCACAGACAGACTCGCAGAGGTTTCTGTTTCTCCTACTTGACAGGAGTAGCTGCCACTGTCCTCTGGTTTGAGGTCCTTGATGAGAAGCTGGAGCAGGCAGCCATCTTGTTTCATCTCATACTTCCTGTTGGCTCTCAGTGGCAGCTTGTTCTTCCTCCACTGCACCAACACTCCAGGCTGAGGAGGCTTAGAAAGCTCACAGTAAAGAGAGGTAGAACCTCCCTCCTCAGCCTCCACACTCTGTACCTCCTTCTTGAATGACGGAAGGAGTTCTGGAGGAGAGATGGATATGGATCATTTAAATACTGATGTAGTATACTGATATTTGTTTCAGGGACAAACAGGGACAAGGTCCTAGATATTTAGGAACACCTTGGTAAAGCTGGCTGTCATCAGCATAGCTACTGTTAAATAACAAAGGGAAATACAATTCAGGTTGAACAAGATGGGGCCAAGAGCAGACCTTAACGGGAAATGGAGGAGACGGTAAATGTATGAGTACCGGTACTTAATTTCCCCAGAATAATGTCCAGTTTCATTTCAATTATGTTGCCCATGCATCACGATAAAAATGTGTTAACATAACTTTCCATTAAAATACTTGAATGTTGCAAGAACTGAATCCACAATAAACACACCTTCCACGGTAAGACTAGCAGAGGTCTCTGCTCCTCCTACTTGACAGGAGTAGCTACCACTGTCCTCTGGTTTGAGGTCCTTGATGAGGAGCTGGAGCAGGCAGCCATCTTGTTTCATCTCGTACTTCCTGTTGGCTCTCAGTGGCAGCTTGTTCTTCCTCCACTGCACCAACACTCCAGGCTGAGGAGACTTAGAAAGCTCACAGTACAGAGAGGTAGTCTCTCCCTCCTCAGCCTCTACATCCTGTAATTCCTCCTGGAAGTAGGGGAGGAGCTCTGGAGCAGAGATGGATATGGAACACTGCATTATTTGAGATGTTATGCAAAAACCTCTTTATGTCACAATCATACTTCTGGTCTTTCTATCGCACTGAACATCTCAGTCTGTTGACAAGGCACTAGGAAACCACTGACCATGTCACGATCTGCCTCGGCCCTGAATTAACTTTATTTTGAGACTCCCTGCTGATATTGTTGTAATTACTATCAGAATTGATTAAGAACAAACCAGAATATTCAACCAAAATGAAGGCTATTGGCTTGGAAATTAGTGATGTTGACTATCACTACTCAGCAAAGCTTTTCAAATAACTTTAACTAATACTCACAAATGTAGTTATGTCACAGCATATACAAATTCAGCATGTTAAACTGGTTTTATGGACTTTCAGATTACATATGGTACAGTGCAATATGTACATACCTTCCACAACTAGACTAGCAGAGGTCTCTGCTCCTCCTAGTTGACAGGAGTAGCTGCCACTGTCCTCTGGCTTGAGGTCCTTGATGAGGAGCTGGAGCAGGCAGCCATCTTGTTTCATCTCATACTTCCTGTTTGATCTCAGTAGCAGCTTGTTCTTCCTCCACTGCACCAACACTCCAGGCTGAGGAGGCCCAGAAAGCTCACAGGACAGAGAGGCAGAACCTCCCTCCTTAGCCTCTACACTCTGTACCTCCTTCTTGAAAGATGGAGGGTGTTCTGGAGGAGGGATTATATGGATCATTTACATATCTATGGTGGTACAGTGACCTGTGTTTAAGGGACAAACAGCTATAAGTTCCTTGATATTTTGCAAAACCTTGGTAAAGCTGGACAGTAGCTACTGAATTATATTGAATGCACGCTAATGAAACGAAAAAAGGTAAATACAATTCAGGTTGACCGGTATGGGGCAGAGAGCTGATCTTAATGGGAAACTGAGAAGACAGAACATGTTTGAGAACTTGATGCCCTAAACTAATGTTCTGTTTTAGTTCAACTATGTGCTCATGCATCAGGATAAAAAGGTTTCAACATAATTTCACATTAAAATATTTGAATGTTTCAATAATGTAATCCTACAGAATAAACACACCTTCCACGGTAAGACTAGCAGAGGTCTCTACTTCTCCTACATGGCAGGAGTAGCTACCACTGTCCTCTTGACTTAGGTCCTTGATGAGGAGCTGGAGCAGGCAGCCATCTTGTTTCATCTCATACTTCTTGTTGGCTGTCAGTGGCAGCTTGTTCTTCCTCCACTGCACCAACACTCCAGGCTGAGGAGGCCTAGAAAGCTCACAGTACAGAGAGGTAGTCTCTTCCTCCTCTGCCTCTACATCCTGTAACTCCTCCTGGAAGTAGGGAGGGAGTTCTGGTGGAGAGAAGAATATGGAACATTGTTATTTAGATGTCATGCAAAAAAGTCACAATCATACTGCTGCCCGATCTACAACACTGGCATTTCAGACCATTGACAAGATGTTAGCCAACACCTTGGACACCATTGGACAATCTGGTACTTACTAGCAATTTAATAATATTTGTTCCAAGCTGATGATGTAACCAACAATGAGTACGAACAGGGTGAATAGAATAGGGTCAAGAACAGAGCGCTGTAAGATGCTACAGACAGAGAAGTTGATGCAACCAGGACATTTCAAAATGTTGGCAAATATGACATCATTCATCAGCTGGGGGTTATTTCTTAGAAACTTTGCATTTAAGTATATCAATATTACTTAACACAACAAAAATCACAATTAATGCACTTTGGAATGTATTCATGCCATGATATATAGAAATGCATCGACTTGAGTCGGCCTTGGCGATGACATACAAATGCACACCTTTTACAGTCAGAGTACTAGAGGTCTCTGCTCCTCCTACTTGACAGGAGTAGCTGCCACTGTCCACTGGTTTGAGGTCCTTGATGAGGAGTTGGAGCAGGCAGCCATCTTGTTTCATCTCATACTTCCTGTTGCCTCTCAGTGGCAGCTTGTTCTTCCTCCACTGCATCAACACTCCAGGCTGAGGAGGCTTAGAAAGCTCACAGGACAGAGAGGCAGAACCTCCCTCCTCAGCCTCCACACGCTGTACATCCTTCTTGAAAGATGGAGGGAGTTCTGGGGGAGAGATGGATATGGATCATTGAGATATGTGGGTGCTATTGAAATCATTGTGTTGTCCATCCTGAATGTATATGACTAGACGAGCCCAATGACAATGAACGACTTGGTAAAGCAGGTTGTCGCCAGGGTAGCAAATAATATTTCTTGCCGGCTGATTACAGGACCACGGATGAGCATATACAGGATGGTGCCGGGAACCAATCTTTTTGGGGATACTAGGAAGACGGTACATGCAGAGAACGTGATGCACTAAGATTATCCAGTATATGTGGTCAGGATGGATGAATGTGTGCAAATTACCGGTGGGACTTGATTAAAAAAAAGTAATCTAATTAGAGGCTTTGTAATTTCAATTAATCGCATATCAATATTTGACACGAGAAGCAACATTTTTCTATTCAAATAGATTTTAGTAGATGACTGAATCAATGAATAGACAAATACATAAGCCTAAACAACAAAATCTTGAACATGACTGCATTTCCAGCTGGCAATGTTCACAAGGCTCAAACATTCAAGTTGGCTGTATTCAAGCTTTTTAGGGACTTTTTGTAAAAGTCCTTTGAAAACATGTGCTTACAAGTACATTCCTGAAGAGTGCAAACAATGAAAAAATGTTAAATAAAATATCCCTGGCCAAAAATAAACAGACCAACAGTTCAACATAAAGTGCCATTTAAAATGGTTAAAAAAACAAAAACAAAAATGGTCCCTTAACTGATCTCAGTCCCATAACATCTTTACTTAACAGTAACAACAAACCCATCAGCATTGTGATGCCTACGCCTACTTCATCTCCTTCTCTTTCTCCTTCTCTTTCAGCCAGTTGCTGAGACAAACTAGTCTGTTGACATTTTCAGAGCTCAAGGCTGCCCTCTTCTTTTGAACTATGTTACCTGTGAGTGAGAAAAGCCTCTCACAAGGGACAGAAGTGGCAGGGCTAGCCAGATACTTGAGGGCCAGTGCAAACAGCTGTGGATGGGCCTCTGCATGAGTTGACCACCACTACAGTGGGCAGTGTGTCTCACTGATGGTGGGCTCTGCTCTGTAGAGGCTCAGGGCCCTGTTAGGCCCCACGTCACCATCTGAATCACAGTCTGAAGCAAACAGCAGGAGGCTCCTCTTCTTTGCTGGCTCCTCTGTGGGCTCTGGAGTAGCTCTGTTGAATTCTTCTTGCAGCAGTGCCTCAAGGCTGGTCCACACCCCTTCTCGTTCTCTTCTTGGTAGACACTTTAAGACCTTGAAGCGTGGGTCGACTCCCTGTCAGTGATACTCAGAGCAACACTTTAGGCTTTCTCCAATAAATCCTCTTTTGCTAGCTTTTCAGTGTCCTAAAGCTGCAGTTTTTTTTCGAAATGATCTTTCTGCATGGTGGTTCATAAGTTGGGTCAGACGACGCTATCTATAGCACCTTTTCTAACCCCTGATCTTCTACCACCGTAAGTGGTCTACAGTCCACTGCGATCCATTTTGCCAGTGAGTTTGTTAATTTGTCAAACGTGGACTTACCTACTCATCTTGGCTCTGAACCCCGTCAGCTGGTCCAGTGGATTGGCGACACTGCTTGCTCGTACTAGGACTAACTTGACTTCTTAACTTGACGCTAACGTTAGCTCTGGTGTTTAGCATTGAGGTGATACCGGAGGCTTAAAGTGCTTTGGTGATATGCAAACTCTTTGTTCCATAATTTGCACACAACCATGCATTTATCCAGCTTCCATCCGACAGTTTGTTTTTTAAGCGACGTGGTCTCATCAGTTTCCTCCATCGTGTTTGTTGTCAGCCTCGCGCTACTAGTGTGCTTTCCACATGGGGGGGGGGGCACGTCGTCACCTTGTGCGTCGCTATGATTGGTATGCCAGGAACTCGTGCCCTGAGAAATGTTCTGTGTTGTCTGGAGTACATAAACTGCGATTAAACGTGTCAAAAATGTTAACGCGTCATTTCTGTAATTAATTAATATTAATTAACGCGTTAAAGTCCCAGCCCTAGTACAAATGCACCATTTTGGATTGGAGTAATGGCCTTTAAAATGATGTGTAAAAGAGTACAATATGTACACACCTTTCACTACCACACTAGAAGAACTCTCCGCTTCTCCTACTTGACAGGAGTAGCTGCCACTGTCCTCTGGTTTAAGGTCCTTCATGAGGAGTTGGAGCAGGCAGCCATTTTGTTTCATCTCATACTTCCTGCTGTCTTTTAATGGCAGCCTGTTCTTCCTCCACTGCACCAACACTCCAGGCTGAGGAGGCTTGGACACCTCACAGTACAGAGAGGCAGAACCTCCCTCCTCCACCTCAACATCCTGTAACTCTTCCTGGAAGAAGGGAGGGCGCTCTGGAGCAGAGGGTTGGAAAGTCATCAATGCCCAATCAATAGTTGTGATAAGTGTTCATCCAGTGTTACTTGGTGTACTCATGTATCCCAATGCAAGAGTACGACTTCATAAACGCAAACGCAGACTAAAATGGTAAAACACCAAATGATGTATTGCTCATGCAGTGCAAAGTTAAAAGAATGTATCTGGTTTTAAAAAACAGCCAGCAAACATTGAACGTATCCTCATTTGAATATGCTTCACCTTGTACAGTAAGCATGGCATTGCCCTGCACGTCCCCAGTGTCACAGGTGTATGTGCCCGCATCGAGGAGCTCCACGTCATGGATGAGCAGCAGGTTCAAATGGCCATCTTTACGGATCTCGTATTTATGGCCATGATGGAGGGGTACGTGGTTTCTTCTCCAGGCTACCAGGGTGGTGTTATCGGAGGTGGTGCAGGACAAGCTGGCCGTCTGCCCCTCCATGATCACAGCATCCTGAGGCCACTTCTTAAATAAAACTGCAAGACAATAATATTGTTAGTCGGCATCATGTGAGGGATTGTGTCTGAGGTAGGTTAGGCAGTCCATCAATCACCAAAGTTTGAAATCCCTTTCCACCCACGTGTCGCTCTTGCTTTTACCTTTGACCCTGGGCACCACTAAAAGTTGCGCCGATGTTCTCTCCTCGCCGATTACAAACGCCACCTCACCGGTCTCCTCCGGCGTCGTCATGGTGAGCACCAGGCGGTGGTGCCGCCCATCGACGCTCATCTGGTTCATCTCGTTCTTCTGCAGCGGACTGGAGCACAGCCACCATTCACCGCCCTCGCTCACGTCCGCGTGGCTCAGCTCGCACACAAACACGGCGTCCTCGCCCGCCGTCACCGTCTTGTCCCGCAGCTCCGTGATGATCCGCACGCGCTCTGTGGAGGGAAGGCCCTCCCTCTTAGAGTCTGTGGTGTTGTTGTGCAGTGAGAGTCGCAACTCACCTCACTCGGTGTCCACAGCATACCATCTGCACCATGAAACCCAATGAAAAGTATGGCTTCTATGCATATACAGTACGTATGGTCCTATGCAGACCTTGGCCAGTCCTAGGGGGCTTGATTCCAACTGGAGCTGCCAACGCCGGCGGCTCCAGTAAGACGTATTTGGGACGAGAAGACGCCGGAACAACTCCACCCAATGGCATGTATTTTTATATTCTAATTGTTCTTATTGAGGGTCCACCTACCCCTTACAATGAGCCTGGCAGTGGTCTTCTTGCCCCTGGTGATGCAGCAGTACTCTCCGGCATCCTCCCGGCAGAGCTTATGGATCTCCAGCGTGTGAGAGGCGCCTGTCTTCTTGATGACGTAGCGACCTGCCTCTTCTAGCAGCGGGGTGCCATTTTTCTTCCAGGTGACCGGGACGTTGGCGCTGGAGAACTGGCAGGAGAGGACAGCGGACTTGCCCTCCATCACCACCACCTGGCTCTCCAGCTCCCTCTCGATGTACACCGACGCAGCGGCTGGAAAGAGCAACTATTTGAGAGGTTTTGTCCGGGATTCATTCATTCATTCATTCGTTTTACAACCAGGGCTGGAGTACTTGACTGCGGTCTTGATCTCAAGACACATTTGTGATTGTATCTGTCAATATTATGATGCGTAATACAAGAGTCAGACCTACTAGTGATTACAAGACCTATGGGACATGAGAAATGTGTGGACCGCCTACCTTTCACATTGACCTCGGCCGTGGTCTTCTGTTCTCCCAGGACGCAGCTGTACTCGCCCACATCCTCCGGCTGGATGTTCTTGATCTGCAACTCGGCAAACTTGCCGCTGAGTGTGGTCTGGTACCTCCCACCGTGGTCCAAGCGGTCCTCCCCCTTCCACCACTCCACGGGCACGCCTGCCTTGGACAGCTCACAGCGCAGGGTCACGTTACCTCCCTCCGGAGCCTCCTGGTTCTTCAGGCCCGTCTTGAATGTGATGGGGATCGCTGTTGGATCACAGGTGAGCATTCATTCATGAAATGATTACCATCATCAATGTTCACATTTCAACACATACACACATTTCAATGACGCTCACCAGTGACCGTGATGGTGGCGGTGGTCACGGCATCGCCGTAGACGCAGCGGTAGACGCCGGTGTCCTCCAGCAGGGCGTTCCTGATGGTCAGCTCCATGACGCCCTCCCTCCTCTTCATCTGGTACTTCACACCGCTCTTCAGGAGCTCCTCCCCTTTCCTCCACTCACCAGCCAGGCCCGGCTTGGAGAGCTCACAGCTCAGGGTGATGCTGGTCTCCTCCTCCACCCGCTGGTTCCACAGCTTCGCCTTGAAGGTGACGGGCGGCGCTGGGGATGTACAGATTCAATGCCTTTATTAAATCTATGTGTTTTTATTTTTATATGATTTGATGTCATCTTAATAGTGTTGCCATTATTCTGGGCACATTTTTTTACAGTCAAAATAGAGATTCAAGAATTAAGATTCAGAGAGATCTGTGACTTTAAGATGAACAACATAAAAAGGGGGAAAACATGACCAAAAATGGAAACAAACAGAGCAGCAGTAGCTTACCTTGGACGGTGAGCTCAGCAGTGGACTGGCTGTCCTGGGTCTTGCAGGTGTACTTTCCCGTGTCGCTCTCCTCTGCGTTGCAGATGACCAGCTTGGTGTAGGGCCCCTCCTGCCTCATCTCGTACTTGTCTCCCGGTTTGAGGACCACTCTGCCCTTCCTCCAGTCCACTGGCGCGGTGGGCTTGGACAGCTCACAGCAGAACACCGCCCGGCCCCCCTCCCGTACCGCCACACTCTCCACCTGCTTATGGAAGGTGACGGGAAGGGCTGTGGGATGTCCCGGGAGGAACAGGTTAGTCTATCTCTGTGCACTTGGGTTTCTAGTTGGACCACTTTAGTCTTTAGTAGATTTCATAGATTTCAAGTGAACCCCCCACTCACCTCTGACTTTGATGTCGGCCGAGGTCACAACGGCGCCCGCCAGGCAGCTGTACTCCCCGGCATCCTCCAGGGCCACCTTCCGGACCACCAGCTCCGCCAGCCGGCCCTCCTGCCTCATCTGGTACCTGCGGCCCTCCTTGAGGAGCTTGGCGTTCCTCCTCCACTCCACCGGGACCTCCGGCTTGGTCAACTCACAGCGCAGGCTCACGCTGGCCTCCTCCACCACCTCCTGGTTCTTCAGCCTCAGCTTGAAGCTCACCGGGAGGGCTGGTGGAGAGGAGACACCACCCAGACAGGTGACGGTGCAGGTGGTGCAGATGTTGTTGTCATTATTATGATAGATAATATTAACATTATAAATTGTCATTGATTATTTCAGTAGTAGTAATTAGTCATTATTATTACAATAATCGTATTATTATTACAAGTAGCCTAGTAGTAATAGTAGTAGTAGTACTATTCCTCGCAGTAGAAGTAGAAGTAAAAAGGTTATTAGTATTAGCATTATAAGCAATGTATTTTTCTGGCCTTTACAATCACTGGACTTTTCCGCATTGAAATCACATGAACGTGCAAACATGCACAAAATACTGCTACTCATGCAACAGTGCTGCTGTAAACAGTGCTCACGGGTGACGACGACAGTAGCAGTGGTCCTCAGCTGCTCGTCACACACACAGCAGTAGACCCCGCTGTCCTCTGGCTGGCTCTTCCTGATGAGGAGCTCCAGGCTGGGGCCGCTCTGCTTCACCTGGTAGCGGTCCCCGCCGCTCAGCACGCTGCCATCTCCCCGGCACCACTGGACCCCCACCCCCGGTGCTCTGGAAAGCTCACAGCAGAGTCTCAGGGTGTTCCCTTCCT
>OMOU01044542.1:0-20998 GCA_900312585.1 Malacocephalus occidentalis
CACTGTCGTGCATGAAAACAAATTACTACTAAAATGACGTCATCAACAATCACCTACCAGCCTCTTGAACTATTGTCTTGTCTTGGGATAGGTTATACAGGCTACTTTTTAAAACTTTCCTATATTATTCCAAAACAAACGTAGATAATTATTGCTCTAAAAGAGTCTTTGAATGCCAATTCATTGTTCAAGATGAAGATGAATGTTTGCAATGCACCCATGCATCCTGTGATCCCATGCGTTACATAACAGCCCTCCAGCCACCCCGAGCGGCTGGGATGAGTGCACCTCGTGATCCGGGCTGGGCTGCATGGCAGACCTTAAAAGATGCTGCTGCCCCCATTGCATTTCTGCAGCTTGTAGTAGTAGTAGTAGTTGTGGGATGATCCATGCAGCTTTTATACGCAATTTAATTGCATAGGACTACCTCGAGGAAAAATACAAAACAAAAATATTGATATCTTATTAGGCTTATTACGTCTTCTCTTCTCGTTAACCTCTTAATTGTCAACGTTTCTGACCTAATTATAACACCATTATGAGTACGACTGCAGCTATGCATAAAAAGAAGAGGAAGGATTTTATGCCCTATTTTCTGGGGATGGTTGTATTTTTGTATTGCAGCGTGCATCTTATTTCATTCACTGCCACCACCACAGCACAACAGTGGAGCCATTCTTATAGCAGGGTCCGCCGGGCTCTCGGTAAGACCCCCTCGCTAATCGATTTTAGACCTTAAACCAATGCGCTAATTGCCTGAATGTGTGCCGTATAGACACACCTCAAACAGCGTTGTAGGCCTACTTTGCCAGTAAGCGGGTTCATTTGCCACATTATTAACCGTGTTAATGTTTTTATTTTGTATTATAAGTGTGATTTATTGTATTTCATTTGACTCTTCACATAGTTCGTGTTTTTTTGTATTGTTGTAATTTATTTTATTTTATTTGACTCTTCACAGAGACCGTGTTAGTGTTTTTGTTTGTATGATTATTATGTATTCTATTTGATTTGCTTCTTCATAGAGAATGAGACGGAATGCATACCGCCGCAGTCCTCTGAATTCCCTGACGGCTTCTTTACGGTCCAGGAAAGAAAGGACGGGGGTCTGGTCATTTACTTCATGATCATTTTCTACATGCTGCTGGCGGTGGCCATCGTCTGTGACGATTACTTTCTACCATCTCTGGAAGTCATCAGTGAACGTAAGTGTAATTGCCAGTAACCAAACATATAGGTATAGCCCGACTATAGGCCTATCATTTCACATTTACGTAAAGTCAATCAGTGAAAATAGAACGGTAATGGTGAGAGGTATAAGTAATATTATGACAAATATGAAGGTAAATTAAAGTAAAGGCCTAATGTATATGTTATATTAAGTATGTTTTACACTGTGAGACTAGACTAGATCTTCTCTGGTTCTTTGAACATATGGATTTACATATAATATTATCAAATGCATTGGTCTGGTCAAACATAATATCTATTTTTATGAATTGTGTTTTTCTGGACCAGGTCTAGGACTGTCTCAGGATGTAGCAGGAGCCACTTTCATGGCGGCTGGAAGCTCTGCACCTGAACTGGTCACCGCCTTTTTAGGTGACCAAGCCAACCATGGTTGTCTGTTGTGTCAACCCCCATCATACTAATAGCAGTTCAATTATTCTCATAACGCAAAGACCGACACCAGCTGTGTTTAATACAGTTTAATCTAATGCCTTGTGTGTGTGTGTTTGTGTGTGTGCATGCGTGTGTGTGTGTGTGTGTCAGGGGTGTTTGTCACAAAGGGAGATATTGGAGTGAGCACTATAGTTGGATCAGCAGTTTACAACCTCCTGGGAATCTGTGCTGCATGTGGACTGCTGACCTCTGTGGTAGGCTTTCACAGATGCACACACGCACACGCATACACACACACACAGTTAGAAGCAGGGGGTTTTGTAGGTCAAGGCTTGACCATGCCAACATGTCTGCCTCCTGGTGCATCAGGTGGGCCGTCTGAGCTGCTGGCCGATGTTCAGAGACTGCCTGGCATACGGTGTCAGCGTGGCTGCTGTGATCGCCATCATCTCCGACAACAAAGTGTACTGGTTAGTGGACTGTTATATATTGTGAATTGTCATCATCATACATATGCCAGTAGTTCACTGTAAAGGTCTATTTCAGGGTGACCTATCCATATTTATATTCGTTTTACTTTCATTAAAAAAAACATGGTAGATGTTTGGAACACGGTGTGTGTGTCTTGCAGGTATGATGCAGCCTGCCTGCTGCTGGTGTATGGCGTGTACATCGTGGTGCTGTGTTTCGACCTGCGCATAAGCGAGTTCTTCCTGCGTCGGATCAGCCCCTGCTGCTACTGCCTGGGGAAGAGCGCGGAGGGGCCCGGGGAGGCCCAGCCCCTGATGATGGGCTACGACAGCAGTCTGAGGGTCCACAGCCGGTCACGCACTGACAGCGGGATCTTCCAGGATGACTCCGGCTACTCCCACCTGTCACTCAGCCTGCATGGCCTCAACGAGATCCCAGAAGGTAACTGGAGGACTGGCTTCCAGGAAGTGATCCTGCACCACACAGCAGACATTAAGCACGGCCAGTCTTCCACTATGACCACTACTACACACTACCACTACTAACCACTACTACCACTACTAACCACTACCACTACTAACCACTACCACTACTAACCACTGCCACTACTAACCACTGCCACTATTAACTACTATCACAACTAGCTACCAATACTATCTACCACTACTAATGGCTAACCCTACTAGATACCACTACTAACCACTACCATTACTAACCACTACCACTACTAACCACTATCACTACTAATCACTACCACGACTACTAACCTCTAGCACTACTAACCACTACTAACCACTATCACTACTAGCTACCACTACTAACAGCTACCACTATTATCTATTAATCACTATCACTACTAGCTACCACTACTAACCGCTACAGAGTCAACAAACGTATACACACGTATACACAGACATACACACACTATGCATGCACACACACACGCACACACACGCACACACACACACACACACATACATGCATACATACCCATAAACATACATACGCACAATACAAATACACTAATTTACACACATACACATATAAACAAGATACTGCAAAGAAGCGTACACTAATCACAATCATAATATTATAATCTATGACGATATTTGTGTTTGACGTGACGTTATGTGTGTGTATCGGGTGTATCGGGTGTCCCCAGAGCCTCATCGGAGTGTGTTTGCGGTGCCAGAGAGTGATGTGAAGCGGATCTTCTGGGTTCTGTCGCTGCCTCTCATCGTTCTGCTCTTCCTGACTGTGCCGGACTGTCGGAGAAGGTTCTGGAAGCAGTGGTTCATGATGACGTTCCTCATGTCCGCCGTATGGATCTCTGCCTTCACATACCTTTTGGTGTGGATGGTCACCATCGTCGGTAAATAGCTTGTTTTTAAATGGGATTGTTTAAAAGTTACATTTGGTTCAGGATGAATTGTCCGCACATCATAACACCATTTATCATAACTGAGCTTCCTTTTAGTGGACATAAATGGAAGTCAACTTTTCAAGCCAGTGAAGGAACTGTTAACAGTGGATTATGAATGAGAGAAAAAGTTTGCTGAATCACATGAGGGTCTGCTGGGTAATTCCTGGGATTCTTTTGTCTTGAGAGATTTGAGTATGTGCATGTGTGTGCGTGTGTGTGTGTGTGTGTGTGTGTGTCTGTCAGTCCCAGAAGTAGGATTAGAGCCTTGCTTGCTTCCCCCTCTAGGGCAAGATGGTCATGTGAGAGAAGAGTGTGAGTGTACACACACACCCATGATGGAAGGTAGAACTGTTTGTGTGTGTGCGTGTGTGTGTGTGTGTGGGTGTGGTGGCATGTGGGGTCCATCTGCGTCACGTGACCGAGGTAGAGCTACTCCAGTATAATAGGTTTATTATAGCAGAGTGGTTTAAAAGGTCCTCACATGGGAAGTGGGCCTTATGAAGGATCAGGCACAGGACCGGCAAGGTACTGCTGGGCTCAGTGGCGCCCCTGTGTATATTTATGTGTGTGTGTGTGTGAATGTGGGTGTGTATGAAGAATGGTCACATGTATAGCCTGCTGCATCCTGTGTGTTTAAACATTTTTGGATTTGGGGGTTTGTGGTTTTTGATACCGTAAGTACAGCATACAAATGAAGGAAATATAATTGGTGATCTCCGTTGTATTCCCTTTAATCTATGTGATTGGTCACAAATTCTCCCAAGCATTTTCTGTAAACGTATGAACCTGACATCGCCAGACCATTTAATGGCAGTGAAAATAAAGCATGCCGGACTGCCAGACTCCCCTGGTTCCCAGGCTAAATGCTATGCAGCCAAAGGCCAGACAGAACATACCAAACTAATCCTTCTTAATCCTAATCCCTAGCATACAATTTACAAGACAGTTTCATAGAATGCATTCAATAATTTTTGCAAGTGAGTTTGTGTGTGTGTGTGTGTGAGGTGAGGTCTAAGAGCTAAGAGCTATGCTACAATGGACGATATACTGTCCTGCTGCTACAGTTTTTATGAAACTTTCATGAAAAGCTTTTATGGACATATTGAAAGCTAATCCTAACAGTCAGTTCCCCAATGTACAACCAAACATGGTATACATCATTAAATGGAATTATAGTAGGCTTATTGTATCTCTTGACTTGAGACAGTACAAACATATCCAGTTGACTGATCTAATAAGGCTGACCTATGGAATGGTGCATTTGATAAATGTGTGGAAATAAATATGGATTGTTTGTTCCTCCAGTCGCTCTTTAAATTGCTAAAATCAACTAATAAGACGCAGAGTCATTCAGTAGTCCACCACTCTGCTCTTGTCTGCCTGTTCCCGGTTGCCTCTAATGAGATTGCCTTTTTCTCATCTCCCACGACAGGAGAGACACTGGGCATCCCTGACACAGTCATGGGTCTGACTCTTCTGGCGGCAGGGACCAGCATACCTGACACCATAGCCAGTGTCATGGTAGCCAGAGAAGGTACCGCCATATTTAATTTTTCATGTATGACAGATGAACAGGTGAGTCTTGAGTCTCTTGCTGGTGAGCGAATCTGCTGTCCTGAGCCAGCCAGGAGGTCATCTCACCACTGCGGTGCCAAAACAAGAAGAGTTGAGACTTGGCAGAAGCTTGAATTTGCACAATGGAACTTATTTTTTCTTCACAGAACAATGAGATTTAGAGAAATTAAACAATTTTAGGCTAATGGATGCCGTAACTATTCAAAAGATCAGATTCGGGAAATTGTGTAATGTTCCGCATTCTACTACAGCGTCTAATAATAAATACTGAGCAGTCAGAATGACCTACTACATGACCCTAAAGACAAATCCCTGATCATTTCATGAATGATCTACAAGTATGGGTTCAGAGTCCAACAGAGTGATTTTAATCATTGCAACAACAATGCCTCAATGTTCTGAAAAAATTGGTTCAATTTCAGAATTAAAAATAGAAATCCAGTGGAACATCTGACCTCAGTTACTATTGCAGCAAGTATTAACGATACATTTAGTATACTAATACAACTAGTACTAATAGATAAAGGCTTCATCCATATTAAAGAAGGATGAGACAGGATGGCCAGCTACCCCCTGCAGGTGGCAGGCAGGGACAGTTATTCAGCATTGGGACTGACTGGTGGGGCTTTTTGGTAGAAAATAACCATGTCATCCTAGCAAAGCTGTTTCGTCTGTGACTTGGCAGCAGTTATTAGTATTTGTAACCAAAAGGTTTGGATAGCTGAAATGAAAATTAAAAATATTTTTTGGTTATTTTCTCCCTTTATAGACAGAATATGAAATAATTTAAATGTTTTCTTTCCTTCTTCAGGGAAAGCGGACATGGCCATGTCAAACATCGTGGGCTCTAATGTGTTCGACATGCTGTGTCTGGGCCTGCCCTGGTTCATCAAAACAGCGTTTGTGGACACCAACAACCCCGTGGAGGTCAACAGCACGGGGCTGATCTTCATCTCCTTCACACTTCTCCTGTCCATCGTCTTCCTCTTTGTGGCGGTGCATATCAACGGATGGAAGCTAGACTGGAAGCTGGGCATCGTGTCTCTCTTCTGCTACATGGTGTTTGCCACTCTGGCCATTTTGTACGAGCTGGGAGTCATCGGGAATAACCCCATCCGACTGTGCAGTGACTGATACCATTACACCCCCCCCAGGGATCTGAACTGTCCATTGATACCTCATGCAACTAAAAGAAAACTGTCTGCTGGTTAACATCTACCAGAGAACGGTCCCTCATCATGTTACTGGTCTTGTTAAAGGTGTTCTATAAGACTGTCAAGAACCAGCATTCAGTATTTATAACTAAGCCTTAACTATAAATTATTTAATATATGCTCTGAAACAGTTTCTGGGTTTTCCACAGCTTTACTCTCACCAATGCAGCAGACTTGCAGATGAGCATGTACAATGGGGGAAATAAGTATTGAACACATCAACATTTTGTCCAGTAAATGTATTTCCAATAAGCCTATTCAAGTGAAATTTGCACCAGATTTTGGTATTAACTCAAGAAATCCAGACAAAAAAGGTGTGATTTTGTCCCATTCCTCTACACAGATTGTGATTGACTGGGCCATTCCAACAAGTTGATTTTCTTTCTCGGAAACCAATTGCAAGTTTCCTTTGCTGTATGCTTTGGATTGATATCCTGCTGGAAGGTCCACCCACATCTCATCCTCAGCATCCTGGTGGATGGCAGCAGGTTCATCTCGAGAATCTCTCTGTAAATGGCTCCATTCATTGTTCCTTCAATGATATGAAGTCTGCCAGTACCACGAGAGGGGAAACAGCCCCACACCATGATACTTCCACCTCCAAACTTCACAGTTGGTATAGTGTTATTCGGGTGATGTACAGTGCCATTTCTCCTCCAAACATGTGTGTTGTGTGACAGCCAAAAAGTTCAATTTTGGTCTCATCTGACAAAGTACATGCTCCCAGTAGTTCACTGGCTTGTCCAAATGTTGTTTGGCAAACTTTAAACAAGCTTCAACATTTTTTCAGTAGTGCAGTCTTGCGGGCTGAGCGTGCAGTTCCATGGCGGTGGAGTGCACTGTCTACTGTCCTTTCTGTCACAGTTGTACCCGCTGCGTCCATGTCTTTCTGGAGCTCTTTCCGAGTGGTCCTTGGCTCTTTGGCTACTCTTCTAAGTATCCTTCGGACTCCATGAATTTTGCGAGGAGCTCCTGTGCGTGGCCGGTTGATGGTGGAGTGATGTTGCTTCCACTTATGAATAATGCCCCCAATGGTGCCTACTGGAAGATTCAGAAGTTGTGAAATACGTCTGTAGCCAATTCCATTTTCATGTTTTGCAACAATCTGGTTGCGAAGGTCTTGAGAGAGCACTTTGCAGATGTTTCTTGTGTGGCACCTTGGTAACAACAATATAGCCCATCAATATATTCTCACCCAGCTGACATTAATTAGCAGATTGGAGGTAGAGTTGCCTCCTAATTAGTTATGGTTTTCAGCTGGTTCCTTGCCTTTCCTTGCTGTGGTGCGCTGCTTTTTCTGAGTGTGTTCAAAATGTTTTTCCTGTTTCATTCCACTTTATTACACATAACTTTATTTACATATGGACAAATTAATGATTGATTTAGATTGTCTGGATTTAAGTTAATACCAAAGTCTGGTGCAAATTTCACTTGTATAGGCTCATTGGAAATACATTTACTGGACAAAATGTTGATGTGTTCAATACTTATTTCCCCCATTGTATGCCTTTTGTACGCAGAGGCATCAGGAGATTGTAATTAACCCAAGCAACAAACTCAGGAAATCAAGTCTCATTGCCTTTAAATTAATTTGAAAATGTTACAAGCGCATTAGTGACTGCTGTCCGTGGTCCATGTCATAAAAAGAATAATGACCAAGCACTTCGGATTATGTCCTTGCGAGTTTCGTTGTCCCGAGTACTTCTCTGCCAGAAACAGCGATAAAAGAAAATGTAATTAATCAAAGTTTAGGAGTCATCATAAGATGTGTGAAAAAACAGTTCTGCTTGTTTATACTCCTTTGTTTACTCAGCTATTCAGTCCTAGCGTTAACTATACTGTCCTATTGCCAAGTGCATGTAATCTTCATTTGATATTTTCAATGGAAACAATCCAAATGGCTTTTATATACGGGTACATAGACAATAGGCAAGGCTTAAAAATTAAAAAGTTTATTTCTTCAAATAAACTACCCCCAAAAAAGTACACGTGGGAAGTTTACAAAAAAAAAAAAGATGAGGGGGAAAAAACCTACAGTATGTGAAATGTCAGACATGAAAATGGGACTCAGAATATATATGGAATTGAGTGTTTTTAAAACAAAACGTGGGAGGAGGGTGGCTGTGTCAGCGCAGCGCCACCACAGCGTCATCACGGCATCTAGACGTTGCGGTCGATACGGACGTCCACTTCTCTGCCATTGATCTTGGTTCCATTCATCATCCTGCAGGCCTGCTCGGCGCTCTCCGGGGAGTCGAACCGCACCGTGCCACAGCCCTTGGACCGGCCGTTCTCCATCTTGACGTCTGCGAACATCACTTGGCCTGCAGTTCCCACCAGAAACATGCATTTAAGAACATCTATCAAAAAGTGCCAGAAGTGAAGATTTCACACACATGGGGAGTTCAACAATCTGTTGAACTGTTCGTTTGACATTTTCTTTCACTTAATATAAAACACAGGTATTAAATGAGTAGTTTATATTCCTTGAAAATACCTACCGCAGTGGCTGAAACTCTCCTTAAGCTTCTGCCAATTGAGGTCATAGGACAGCTAAAAGACAAAGAAGACGTGTTCACACGGACTCAGTCCACAGAAATGAAAGAAAAAATAAAATGATACATATAGAAAAAACATGTGGGACAGTTCTGGACATATTTATGCCAACTGACAGTAAAGATGCATGTAAAAACACAGTTGGGCGATCTCCTATAATAGGAAGACCTTGGTGCCAGAGACTATTCATGTGCTTACGTTTCGCACAAATATCACACAGCCTCCCTTCGCACCAGAGACCCGGTCGGACATGGCGCCGCCCCGTCCGGCCCCTCCGAAGCCTCCAAAGCCCCGGCCCATGTCCATCCCAGCCATGCCCATGCGGTTAACACCAGAGCCCATGGCCATGTTGCCCATCCCACCACCTGCAATACAAAACAAAGACAAGGACCGTTAACATGGTGCCATTTTTTTGGGTGCAACCTCAGTATTACCATATTTTATTGGTTAGATCGGCTCTAAAATGGCCACTATAAAACAACTTAAAATAATCAACATTATTATCCATTATTTATCACTTTATATCCCGTTAAAAGTACATTGCAGTGTAGCAGGCAAACGGGGACAGGGTTTGGGAGACATTTTTGAAAGATATTCGCACTATTACTTTTACTTTTTTAAGTATATTTGCATCTGCCTGAAACCCTATTGGGATCCCAAAAATGTGTTTGTAATGTAATTTCTCATTTTTGCTTCACCGACTTCTGTCTCCAATGAGAGCAACACTGAGCCTCCTCCGCAAAACTCTTCATTTTGAAAAGTAAAACGTAATCTTCCATCTTCGGTCATCTAAACTATACACGTATAGTTTAGATGTGTTGCGTGTGTGTATATACAGTATATATATATATATATATGCCACTACTATAATTCATTATAAAGGAGTCACTGGCAGTCTCATCCATGCCATTTTAGTATCCCAACATGTTATGTTGGGATACTAAAGTGCAAACTGTTGGGAGTGGGGTCCTCATTAGCTTCTCTCCTCCAGTCAGCTCTCATTTAAAATACATTTTTGTATTTTAAGAAATATGACTCATCGTATTGGGAGGGGTATTAGTATTATGGCATCCAAACCAAATGTATATGATGCTACATACGTTGCTTGTAAAACAACTTGCCAGGCATGATAAAATAAAACAATTCTAAGGCAAAGGCAAAACCTTTATAGCCACTTTGTAAACTCTGTTGGCCTCTTTAGAACAGGACTCAAAGATGAGATCTAAAATACGATTAGCTGAACAAGATAAAATGAGCACGCTAGATAGCACTCTGAAGGCTCTGTGGGAGTTTAGCAGAGCTTGCATTCATCAGCCAATCAGGATTATATATTAATCAGGAAATTCCACCTAGCAATTCAAACCTTTGACATTATTGGTTTTACTGGCAGACTGCCAATGAAACACCCACTTTAAGAAAAAAACGGCAATTGTTGCCAAAAAAAAATCACTTTTCATTAAAGAATACATTATACGTGAGTCCATGCTGTAGTTCAGAGACAATAGAAATAGGAAACAGTCCTCATACGGGAGCTCAAGTGCCCTAATTACAAGCATACAAGCAGCGACATTTATATTTGCCTTCCGGTAGCCATGGTAACATCGGAGGATGATGCTGAAGATGCCACGTGGTTAATCCACGCAAAAAACATGCCTGCCTGAATTAAGCACTCATCAGTTCATCGGTTACCCTTTAATTGTAGGACACCTGTTGCCTTTAGCACATTTGGCTACATCTACAGCACGCTCATTATTTAAGACGAAAGTAATCAAGAGTTGTGAGTTGGCAACATTTATGGATGCCGCTAGCATGTATCCACTTTTTGCGTCTCACTAGGTAGGTTGAACTGATGAATAAAAAGAGAAATGGGGAGAGAACCCAGGGATTGTAGAAGGGATGGAATGGGAGATGTACCTATTCCAGTGCCCATGTGACCCATGCCAGCATTCCCCATGCCTCCACCATAACCACCTGCAGGAGATGGCATGCCACCATGCATCCAGTTAGAACACACCACAACAGAACACACATCCAATTAGAACAGAGAGCATGGGAAGATGCATCCAATTAGAATGACAGCAAGGAACAGACAGCAACCATACTCTGAAGTGGTCGCAGCGAGGAACACACCAGCACTTACCCATTGCGCCAAAGGAATTTCCGAAACCTTGGTTCATCTGCATGTCATTGCGGCCAAAGTCCATACCACCCATTCCTGATGATGGGGACATGTATACATTGATCAAGAGACAATTGGAAATACATAACACATTAATACTTATTTAAAAAACAAAGACTACTCTAGAATAGTTTAATGTTGCTGTGAGAAAACATTTAAAAAATGACCACTTCCTCCCATGTTTACCTCCCATCCGGCCCATGGGTGTCATGCCGTGTCCCATGTTACCTATATTATCCATGCCCCCGAAGCCACCACCACCACCCATTCCTGTCGAAGGCCAGCAACACATTTAACTGTACAATGCATCTATTCACCACACCAAAATAAGCATCAAGTTTGGCGGGTGCAGTGAGAGAAAGAAAGAAACGCTATCACAAAACAAAAGCAGCAAGCTAACCTCCGCCGAGCCGGTTCATACCGCTGAACCCAGGACCGTCCATACCTAAGGCACAGAACCAGCGGGTCAGCCTTGTTCAACATACAAGCAGCCTGGAAATGGAAGACTAACACATTGCTTTGAAGAAGCGCATATGGCTGAATGGTCCAGAAATGAACTCTGTGCTGTTATGTTTTTTAGCAACTGACCTCCAGGTCCCATGGAGCCCATGGCTCCCCCAACAGTGTTGGCATTGATGGGCTGTCCACCTGGTCCCAGGCCCATACCGATGCCCCCCAGACCTCCTGCAAAGAGGATGAGAAGAGAGACAATTCATACACAGATGTTAGAAGTAGATAAAGCCTACCACTGAGGGCTTCTATAGCAAGTTTAGTGCAGGCATCCAAGAGCGTCAATCAGAAGATACATTCTGGCTTTTCCCTTCTATCAATCACAGGGAAGCTAGAGCGGATCGAGGTCATCCTCTCTCTGTGTCAGCTTGTGTTTGTGTGACATTAGGTATTCAAGCGTTGGATTTTATCAGCACAATGGTCAAAACTGATTTCCCCCAAATCTGTAATTAATGTTGTTTTTTCTTGCACTTAATATGCCACTTTTCTCCATCAAATCGTGCCACCTGTCAAGCAAGTCAAATGCCATGATTATGCCATCTGATTCTTTTACTTGATTGCATGTGTACCATTT
The DNA here is from genome assembly GCA_900312585.1 of Malacocephalus occidentalis. Lineage (NCBI taxonomy): Eukaryota > Metazoa > Chordata > Actinopteri > Gadiformes > Macrouridae > Malacocephalus > Malacocephalus occidentalis. Next base: position 12,126 of record OMOU01044542.1, read on the forward strand.
TGCTACCGCGCTCAAATCAGACATAGGTATTTTTAACACAGGAGTGGTCTGGAAGTGCTGCACTCTCTTAACCTAATGTGCCAGATGAACCACATTTGAAACTGTTTGGAAAAGGGCCGGCATAAAGGCTTTAGTGATTGGAACCACCTGTTCATCACCGCGCCACGTAGCTGCCAGTAGTTCATCATAGGACGCAGATTGGTCTGAACCACTGTGGTTCAGACACAAGCACACAACTTGAAGACTGGCCTAAAGTTCAGAGAGGAATGGTCACATAAGGCATGCACTCCATCACATAATGTATACGAAGGTGGGAAACCTTCATATGCAGTCCAGCATTTGGCGTGTATGGAATTTGGTCTTTGACGTTGACGCCATCATGACTTTTAATGCTTGTTATGAATGTTAATGCAGACTTACTTGGCAACTGGGGTGCTTTTTCTACTTGACGGAAATCTTCATGTGGTAGTGACTTCTCATCCTATAAAGAAGTATTTGTAAATTACAAACACGCAGGTTCTTGCAGAATTAAATATGTATTTAGGTATGCCACGAATGTCCATGACAGTTTCCACTAATTGACACATACCGATGGTCAGTTTTAATTTACATTTTATTCATCAATGTGCATTGTACCCACATTGGAGCTTGGCCCAGCCACATTACCGGCTTTTTCCTTTTGTGGAGTAGGGAGGATACAACTCCAAACAGGTATTTTATATACAAGTTATATCCATTGGGGACATGTATTGCATTTTATATTCAGTTGAGTTGGATTTTAGTTAACGGCAGGAAAGGGCACTTTGAGGTGCAGATTGGGCACAAATATTGACCAAGCAATAGCTCTATAGAGGAGTGCTGCTGCATGGCAGTTCCACTGGGAAGCACCGTCTCCTGGGCAGAAATATGCTGCAAGACACACAGCACTGGTACTGGGGATCACCGCTTTAGTTCCCCGCGTCACACCGCTAATTCAGAGCATGAATATCTGTTGCATATACAATATGCAACAGATAACTTTCAAAACCTTAATAAGTCTAAAAAATGTAATCTGCATAGCTGCTAGAGTAGTGTTTATGAATACACCGCAGCATGCTACTAAGCATTTCATTTTGGATGCCGTGGCGTTCCTGGCCGTCGTTATTGTAAATCTTCTATATAATCATTTACTGCTCCAAAACATTGCCAAAATACATGTTTCTATAGTCATTATGGACATCTTACAATACATAGCATGATGCATTTGTAAGATGTCTACAAAACGATTTGATTTCTTTTCTGTGTGTTTATGATTTGCTTGACCAGTACTGGGGTACAGGGCTTGCTTCACATAGTAATTTGGTATCGTTGGCAGTAAATGTATGCAAATCCTTTAACCCCCGCGTAAATGTGGCTCGTACCATTTTGACGTGCATCTGTCTGTCGAAAAGCATTTGTCCGTTGAACATGGCTGTAAATCAAGGTTAAGGAAAAGTGGCTTGCTCTACAGCTTGCATTGCAGTGTGTATGCATGCTTTTGTGTGTGTGTGTTATTGCAAAATGGCTACTTGAGTGGCAATAGGTTGCAGGATACAAATGGCTTGCACAGCCTCCAGCGGCTGCTCGAAGGTGACCGTCCCCATGCCCCGGCTCTTGCCATCCTTGTCCTCCTTCACGTCGGCCCTCTTCACTACGCCCGCCATGGCAAACACCTCCTTCAGCTTCTTCCAGCCTACCTTGAAGTCCAGCTAGGAGGAGAACCCAAACAACATCCATTCTAACATCAACATCCAAAACATTCAACATCCAACATCCAAAAATGTCAAAATAACCACTTCCAACCAAGAGATCCGAGATGCCACGCCGGTGCGTCCTTACATTGGCCACAAACACCGTGGTTCCCAGCCGGCCGGCCTGCATGGCGTTGAGGATGTCCGGTGGGATGTTGAGGCTGTTGGCGAGGGAGGGGGGCAGGTTCATCCCACCTGGGCCTCCCTCCGGCCCCCGGCCACCCGGCATCATCCCCCCCATGCGCTGCAGTACCCGTCGGGCGTGCTCGCCATCAGGGTCCTGGAGCACAAGGAGAACTGAGTGTCTGTCCTGCAGAGAAACTGTTTTTTCTTCTTCTTAAAACCATTTAAATAATCCACTAACAATCAGCTACAGCGATAGAATTCTGCTTTGATGTACTATAGTGGGAATGATGTCTAATAGGCCTCACCTCCTTGATGTTGAGTGGCCTACCACTCAGGTCATGCTTGTTCATCGTGTCCACTGCCTTCTTCACAAACTCTTCATCTTTGAACTCCACCACACTGAGGAGGCAAGGACAGCACTGATGTCAGATTAGAGCAAGCAGCAAACCTGGGATGTGGGCAAAATATGTCGGATAGAAAGGGAATAGGAATAGAAAGGGAAAGGATATGATTGATGTACTTACCCACAACCCTAACCAGGAAGCCCGGTGCCATTCAGCAGTGAAGGAGATAAACCGGACAATGTTACAATCACAGCATATTAAAAATACTTCTCAATGGGCTTTCAAGTAGTTCCAAATGTTTACATCACTGTGTTTGGCTGGTAGCTGGATGTGCTCTATGCTTTTCCTTAAGCTTAAGGTTAAAAAGGGATAAATGTGCAAATATGTTAGGCAAAGCATTCTAATATGAATTTGGAAGATTACCTGTTTGATCTAATAGTTAATTGTCTTGGAGAATTGTTTAAAATACTCCATGTCATCATTTCAAACATGATTAATGTTTTTTTTTACATTTTAAAACGTGCACTGGTAACAAATAATCAAAATGCAGAAATTTCTGTGAGGAGGTTCACCATTTCATATATTGCAACAAGTGGCTTTAGAGCTGTAGAATAAAGCACGTTATATTTGTGTTCAATATAAAAAGTTTTCCATGGAGACGAGAGAGCACTTACGGAAAAACGATTTGAGATTTAGAGACAAAATCAAGAAAACAGGAATCAGGGTCAATGAATATAACAAAAGTCACACACTCCACATTTCCCTTTGGAAAATAGCCAAACAAGACAATCTTTGAAACCAATTGAAATGACCACAACAAAAACAAGAGTTGAACCGTCAAGTAAGTTAAGACTAGTTTTCCAGAATCAACAACACTTCACCCTTTCAATATAAATAATCAATCTGTAGCCAACGTTCAGGCTCCTGACACAACCCACCTCCAGTTCGGTAACCGACAAACCCAAAAATAATCAATACCAATAACAAAACTTGTTTTTTTTTTGTTTTTTTTTAAAGGCTGCCAGGGGCATTTAAAACCTCTTGCAGCTAATCACCAACAACACTTACCCTTGACTTTCCTTCTGCATCCTTAAAGAGCTCCACGTATGTAACCTCACCAACTACATGAGACATACACAAAGGAAAAATACCAAGAGAACAAAAGGGATAAGTCACCACGTTCACGTCGCCGTTGGCCATGCCGCTACAGATGGAGAGGAGACCACTTCATGAGCAACATTGAGCCCAGACCAAGCCCCGACCAGACAACACCATGCCTTCCTGGGCAGGACACTGACACACTCACAAGGTCAAGGCCAAAAGAGAAACCCAGCTACAGACAACCTGGGAAATTCAACATGGATCAGTTGGTCAGCAAGATTCCGTCATGGCAGTTGAACGTTCAGCATACAGGTGTCCGTTCACCTTTCATACAGGCTCTCGAAGACCACATAGTTCGGCGGACAATGCACATCAATCATTCATTTATGTGACACAACACAATTGCACAAGTCAATACCACCACAGGTCTGAGGTTACATTTAGGAGCTGACAATACCATTAAATACACTAACATAGTCTACCTTTTCTCAGACATTTCAGTCCAAACTAAAAGGGTGTCCACCCGTAAAAGTTACTTGAACCCAATAGACTAATATAACACTAAGTCATCTTCACAAGTACTTCCAAACGGTTAGGATCGTCTGACTACTAATAGCAGCGCGATCAGTCTGATAGAAAGAAAGAGATGTGCAGTATGAGAAAGGTCCATCCTTAGCGCAGGCGCGATTACCTTTCTCACGCATCAGATCTTTAATTGCCTGCCACTTCATATCATATGGGATGTTGCTAATGAACACTCTGTTCCTTTGAGCACCCTTCTTGTCTCCCACGCCGCCATTTTTGTAAGGATGGTGTCGATTTCCTCTTCTGTTCGCAAGAGACTTCTCCTTTGGATCAGACTTCTCGTTGGGTCCCAATCCTAGTGCTTCTTCGCCATCTCTACAAAGTACACAGAGCCATATATCAGAGGTCAGCATTAATAATAATTGATATGTATTGAATGAATGATTCACCCATAAGTAGCATGTAAACGGTCATGTGATTAGTATGCAGCTGACGTGTGAGCATCTTTTAAGGTATTATATGCAAGAATAATTAATTTATTCTCCATTACTGGCCTCTTTGGCTGGTAAGTGAAGCTCCTTCATTCAGAGCACTGTATTGCAAGCTCCGTGGGTTGAGACAATAACAATGATAAACTACTGCAAGTTGGCGGAAATCATAACATCACTTTTACAAACTAAAAACACTATAAAAGACATGTTCGCCATTATCCACTTACACGTCAATTGCTCTTTTTCCCCGGCAAATCTGACCATACTCAAATAAAATATAAATCATCCTATAGGCTGTTGTACGCAACCGAGATTCGGGGATGGTCTCATTTTTTAAGTTCAATCACAACCTGTTCGTCTTTTTTATATAGATAGATAGATAGATAGATAGATAGATAGATAGATAGATAGATAGATAGATATGCGCATGTAAAATCCTGCACGCAGCCCCTGAAGGAATTCATGTTTCTTACATACAGGACGATCACCGATACCAGGAATTAAGTGGCGACATTATGGATGCGTGCTTGTAAAAATGTAGTCCTATTTTAACAAATTGGACCAAACCCCGTTTTAAAAAAAAAAACAATGTCAATGGTGAACACCGGTAATTGTATTAGCTTAACTTGGTTAGCGCTACTATATGCAGCTGAAAGATGGCGGTGGCTAGAGACCAACTGGCACATAGAAACAAAGTCGTGTGCCTGTTGAGTTTTAGCCATGCAAAAACGTTAAAAAGTCAATGTAATGGACACCTCGCGCATAAAACCATTAATGACCACCTTATACAACTATATGAAAGCCAACGCTGTGCTGCTATCTAGGTTTGTTAGCTGTAGCGGGCTAGCTAGCTGAACGATGCTCCATCTTTTAGCCGATGTTTGCTAATCACTACACAAACGTAAAACACAACGTTTCAAATAAATTACGTTTTGACTCCGTTGGTGTTCTCTTCGATTAGATTCTCAAATTCCGACTCGGTGGGTTCGGGTTTATCTTCTGTCAGGAAAGGGCAATCAGTTAAATCTGCCATGATTCGTTCAGCACACACAACAGGAGAGCGAAAGCTACGCAGTTTGAAATTTGCAGGTCGACTTGAGACCTGCAGCCAAACATCGCGAGACTTGCGATCTGTTCCTGGCTAAACACGCGCCCGCTTTAGGGGCAACATAGTCTGAAAAGTTGCAAATCATCTTTCGTCCTGACCTCAGAAAGTACGAATAATGCGTGTACAACGTAAATTCTACTCATTGTCAAGTCCAATCAATCAGTTGACTTTGTATCATGTCATTAGATAGATAACCACACCAGTGTTATATATTTTAAATTAAGACATTTAAGACATCACTTGATTAATTGTCTACTTTGTTAATTGTCTAATTAAATTATAAATTGTAAATGTTCTCATTTTACTTGCTTATTTTATGTGAAAACACAAAACTGCAGACTATTGCCACTCATGTCTTCATGTGTGTGTTGCAGCTTTGAAAATATTCTAGTTCCAAAATAAAAACAATGTAAAATATAAATAGCCCATGCAACATATGGACATTGTTGGCTTCAGATGCAATTATCTATTGCACACAGGATTTAAGCATTAGCCTAGTGAGATGATGGACCCAGGCCAGGGCGCCTTATTTGGGCAGAGCATCTGCATCACACCTCTGTGGGAAAAGGCCCAAAATAACTTCAAAACAACAACATCCTTAATACAAACCTCATTTTGACAATTCAGTTTATCAAGATAAAAAAAAGTCATTGTTTATTTAGTATGTCTTGTTGGTGCCGACACCCAAGAATCTGCTGAAGAAGAGGGGTTGGGGGTAGGGGGGGACCCTTTTCATGGTTGCTTTACAAGGGATTCAAGGAAAATCTATTACACATGAACCGCAATAGCAATCAGCTTGGTGGTGTAATGATGTGCACACTCCTCCTGACCCCTGCTGTAGGCAAACAGCCACCACTCAGCACTCCCAAAAGATCATTAGAGGCTACTGTCATACATTTCACTGCTCTCTTGCCTTTGCGGTGTTATGATCCTCTTTATAGGCGGAATGAAACTCACAGTGGACTCTGCATTTCATTTACATACTGTCGCAGCCACAAGAGGATTAGTGTTTGCTGCAGTCTAACTTCAGTACAATCTTGCTTAATGTCGCATTACCATTCCCTGATGTATGGTTTGCCTTCGTTATCACACCATAAAACCGGATGGTCAATGTTCAATCATAACAAATGTTATGTGAGAACTGCTACAGTCACTATCAATTAGACCTAGACCTATAGTTGTTTAACAAAGCTAATAAGAAAAAGGAATTGGCAAACTTTACCCTATTGTCCGTTGGATAGCATTATGCAATAGGCTCAAATCTCCCCAAGGTTTTACACCACAGACAGTGCATGATGTCAACTTTAACAACAACCACATTGATAAACTTATGTCATTTTTATGGATCTGGGTTAAGGATTGTCGACTAATCCAACATTATGAGGACGCTTAAAATATTCATGTAACTATCATTTTTAAATTGACATTGGTTTTCTGTTTCATAGTTGTGTTATTGTTCCATCTAGCATATTATTCCTACATTTCCAAAAGATGTCTAAATAAATATCTTGTAAACTGTAATTGTTTGTGTAGCAAAAGGTTGTTCATTTTTCAAGAGTGCATTTTTGAAAACTCAAATCACAAATGTCTTTTTACCTTCCTTTTTACCTGCCCAGTCAAACACGAAGGTTAATGATAAAAATGTATTATTAACGCTGTATCCTATAGGGTTATCCTATAGGGAGATAATGTGTCTCTTTTTGTGAAAAATGATATATATGAGCAGCGTGCTAGGAGCTGCACCCATGCCTGGAGACCTGGTTCACTGTACACAGACCACATAGAATTGCATTTCATAGAAATGTATCCCACAGTTTGGTCATCCAGGAATGTGCAGTCTGTGTTTTTCTCTCTCATCCCAGTGCTGTTGTTGTTGTTGTTGTTGTTGCTGTTGTTGCTGTTATTGTTGTTTTGTACTGGGCTACTGTGGGAATTGAAGTGTACTGGGGGTTTCTTTAATCTCCCCTTCCCTCCCTCATCTTCCTTGGGGGAGCTGGGCATCGTGAGCCTTTAAGCTGAGGACCTAATTCAATTTGACCAGAGCAAGCTGCGCCAATTAAAAAAACACATCAACCTTGGAGTGGGTGGGGGTGGGTGGTGGGTGGCAGATGATATTACTTCCCTTCTGTACCACCAACACCTTTGCGACAGCATCCACTGCCCAGGACCAAAGGACAGACGGAAGGAAGGGAGGAAGGAAGGACAGAAGCGAGGAAGGAGGGAGGGAAGAGGCAGCGATTCTCCCCTGAGGATAAAACCTTGACATTCCTCTCACATCTTTCGAAGGGTCTATTGAAGAACAGCTCCCAAAATCCCATTGGACGCGATGCAGACATAGAAGGTAGAGAATGACACCAAGAAAACCCAGTAAATGAGTGTTTCTCTCTCAGGCAAAAGCCTGCTCCTCCACCGCCGCATCTGCATCCACCCCAGCGCCTCTCACCCAGACTTGTTGTGAATGAGTGGGTCTGCGGACCAGCTGAGTGCGACTAACAAGTGGTTGCCATGCAGCAGGAACCCAGCATGCATCTGTGTGTGTGTGTGTGTCTGTGTGTGTGTCTGCATGTTCTGCTGGAGTGAGAGGTAGGGGAATGAGAGAGAGAGAGGAATGATAATGAGTACGAGGCAGCAAGTAGATGAGCATGAAGGAGAGCTAATTCTGATAGAAGAAGAATGACAGCTTGATCCCCATCCTCTCACCACCACCCATCACACACAGACACAACCCGCCCAGTATCTCTTTTGCGCAATCGATCTTCTCCTCACGTGTGCTCTCTCTCACTCTCTCACTCTCTCACTCTCTCCCCCCCCTCCCTCTCTCCCTCGCTCTCCCTTTCCCTGTGTCTGTCTGTGTCTCACTCTCTTTGTATCTGTTCTGTTTGTTTTGGGTCTCCGTTACGCGCGGTGGCAGCGGCAACAGCACCAACCCAATGGACAGCTGGGTGGATATCGCTGTACGTGGGCTCAAACGATGGGGAAAGTGTGTGGTGGGAGAGGCTGAAGCAACAGGTGTGTGAGGATTAAACGATAACAGTGGTGAGTCGCCTGCATCTCTCTCTCTCTCTCTCCTTCTCTCTCACTCTCTCTATTTCTCTCTCTCTCTCGCTCCCCACCCAGCCACCCCCTTGCACAACCCGCCGCATCATCACACATTTCTCTCATTGCAGTCGCTTGCTCCTGTCGGCAGCCAACCTCATCCCTTCTCCTTCTCATCATGCTGCTGCTGCTACTGCTGCTGTGCTGTCTTCCTCTGCCTTCCCTCCCCTCACACATACACACACACACACACACGCCATGGCCGTGCACACTGGCTTGCTCACGAGACGTGTGCTCACGTGTCTTCTTCGCCGATATCTCCTATTTTTCTTGCTGTCTCTTTCGTCCCTCTCTGCCTCTACCCTACACCCCC
>OMOU01044543.1:0-21986 GCA_900312585.1 Malacocephalus occidentalis
GTATTTATGAAACTTTGTTACGTATCAGCAGTGAAGCGATCCGGGACTTAACTTGGGAATAATATTAATAACGAGGATAATAATCAAAGCGGTGGAGATTGAAGCAATTTTTGACGGATCAACTCAGAAAAAGCGTGTCTGGAATTTCCTTTATTTTGCATATGAAAGAAATGATAAGACCAGAGGGCTGGTAAAAAAAATTTGAGAAATATAAAACCGGCTGGCCTGAATGTGTCTCTGTATTCTATACGTGTTATCTTCTAGAATTAATGAATGTGAAACTTGACAGAGGTGTGGAGGAAAAGTCTTTGTCAGAAGATGATGTGGTGTTCCTCCCTCTTCTGTAAAACTTTAAATAAAATGCAGCTTTGGAACTACGCGACTGTACATGTCACATTGAGTGTTCACAACAACCTTTGACATCATTGCTGGATTATATGTTGTGGTGTATTAATACTCTGGTATATAATGAACAGGTATAATGACCAAGAGCAAGACCAACTCTTAGAGGTCAGGGCAGCCTCGGCCAGAAGGGAAGTCGATGGAGCGGGGGGAAAAAAACACAATTATTTTCCAGATTATTTTAGAAAAGATTAATATTGTCACTTTACACTCATTCTGAGAGGAGAGAAAATATGTGGTTAAATAATGCATTGGCAATATCTCATTTGTGAAAAGCACTCTCTTTGGCTTGGATGGCCTGGTTTCTAAGTGCCTCAACATGTTGATGCTCAATTAAAATAAACTCAACAAGAAACCTGTTCATGAGCAACATCTCAGACTCTCAAACACACACACACACACGCGCGTGCGCGCACATATGAACATATGGACACACGCCACATACACACACACACAAATTGATAGAGCGGGCAGTGTTTAAACAACGCTGTGCAGTCTCCTGCCCCCCTTACTCACATTGGACCTAATTGGATTTTTCTCCCTACCTGTCTTCTTCCTTCTTTCACACTTGTAGAAGCAATTTTGTGTGGAGGTGTCCAAAGGCAAGGTCATTATGTAGACCAGCAACAGGGCTCTTGCAGAGCCTGTGCTCTTCACCGGTGCCTCTGTGACTCATGTTCCATTTCACTGTCGGGGTGTGTATGCTGAAGGCTGGATTCAGAGGTCCACAAGCAAGCGAGTTTGCCAACATCCACAATGTCGGAGAGCTGCCTGCACTTTACTTACACGTCGACATGTAAGCGTTTCCAACCCCAAATGTGCATGAGACAAGGAACTCATTTGGAAACGGTATCTGCAGCATTGAGAATATGTTGAAAATGCAACACATCCATGTGAAATGTATATTGCAAAATGGTACAAATGTACCGCTAAAAAGGTTTGTGTATCACAACCAGTCGGAGAAGCAACTTGCTTGTGTACCTAAGAAGTACAAATAAACCTAAATGAACAATGTGTGGCCTCCACATAGCTATAGGGTAGATACCAGTAGATAGCTAGAGAACGTTGTACATGTCAAACGTTTTCCTTGATTTCCTGAATAAACTGTAGTTATGTGGCCGTTCGAAACATACACCTGCCAGTTGGAAACGGTCCAACTGGGTGGCCTGGGTGAACAACACCTGTGGGCATAAGCAATAGTGCCAAGGTGTGCACTGATCGCAAGACACTTCTACATCCCTGCCTCACCGTGCTGTTGCAGCTCATCCTATTGAAGGTCTAACTAATACATTCAGTAACACTTTAGTTTAGGGAACACATTCTCACTAGTTGCTTTTTAGAATGCATATTAGGAGCACATTGGTTCTTTATTAGTAATTGTAAAGCACTTCTTAATGCCTACAACTACTAGGCCATTAACTAAGAGGGCTTTTTTCCCCCGGTAAAACTCCAGCTAGAGCATTGTCTAACTTCTGGATCAAATATTAGTGAGCGACCGTCAAAAGGGGCATTTTCAGGTCTCTTGAGTAGCGATGTGGAGCCTGGCATACGTGATGACGCACAAGTGTAAGTTAGCCTGAAGCAACCCTGGGGTGGGTGGGAAATAGGGCGAGGTGGGGGTGCACCTGGCTTCATTCTGCCAGCAGGCTTAATGTGACAGGTGAGAAGAAGCGAAGCATGATGAACACAAGGACAGGATAGCAGAGTGGAAAGGAAGAGAGAAGGGAGAGGGAGGGGGCAGGGGAAAGAGGAGTCGAAGGGAGGAAGGTAAATATTAAAAGTGAACCAAATTAGAGATGATGCTAGAGTTAAGAACATGAACAAAAACTAGAACATGTGGCAGGGGGGTGGGGGGCGGGGGGTTGTAGCGGAAACCTTGAAGATCAACTTAAAGAATGACCTGACAGCTGGACTTCAACGGCGACTGCATACAGAAGCAGTGATGAACAGTGCAAACAGCTTTTAGAGCATATCTACTGCTACCCGATATGACTCTTGTCCTATTTCAGGTTTTCACAGCCAGCTAAACTCCTCTGCAGCATATCCTCAGGGGTACAGACCAGTGTTAGATGGAAGGGATTTCATAACAAAGAAGCATGAGACTGAAAATAAACATACAGAAGAGTGTTCATCAGTATATAATACAAAAGGAATATACCCAAGGAATGGCTACTGATGGAGAATGAACATTAGAATGAGCATTTTCACAGCAGGAGAAACACAGGTGTAGCTTGATAACATGAATTATGGGTCAGTTGGATTACATATGCATCGACCACGCTGGGGCTGCCACACACACAAATAGCACCAACATCATGTTAAAATGACACAAACAGGAAGCTACTTTATACTGCTATGGACAATCTGTGAAACAGCTCTATTTTTGTGACAACCATTCCAGTGACAACCATTTTCTTTGTTGTCACCGGAAAAGGGAAGTAGCTGGAACTGGAGAACTAAACTATGCCACTAGATGGTATATGGGAAATACTTGAGAGATAAAGGAACGACTCAACAAATATAGGAAACCGCTCCATTGCCTGTTCCATTACAACATATGAAGAAGGCAAACTAATAACCCTGTGCATTGAAACAACTATAGTGCCTCCCTGTACCAATTTTATACATATGTTGCAAAGTGAACTCACACACAACGCTCGCAGCGCCCGCAACCTCATGTTCTGAGCACAGACAACCAGTATCAGTTTCTCCTCTGCCATTGTTGACAGTGTTGATATTGTATGTCCCGCCCCCTTCTCGAATTTAATTGGCTGACAAGAGAGAAGTGACTTTGACGAGTATAGAACTGTTCCAAAAGTTGGAACAGTGCTCTTTTTAACGGAAGTCCTCTTTTTAACTGAAAGCGCTGGGAGTGGAGCGGAAAAAAGAGCTGAATGCTGACGGCGCTGGACGCTGTCAAAGCTGAACTTCATAGGATTTGTATTGAAAATAGTCGCTGTCGTTGTTAAAAACACGGACACTAAAGGCCTAAAGGTTTACAGTGTGTAGGCTGGCCACTGTAGAAATACTGTTGAATCATTCAGTAGTCCCCTTCTGAAATATTCATCTACTCACACAAATTAGTTTTCTTTGGTAGAATATCTCCATAACAAACAAGAAACAGGAAACAAGGGCTAACTCCACCCCTTTCAGTTTCTGGTTTCTGGTCCAAGTGATGTGCCGTCTCCCCCTAGAATAACATAGTAGGACTGCTGGATCCCAGATAAGCATGGCATCAAGGATCGATGCAACATAGAAGAGGTCACACTTTTATAGAACTCAACAACCAGTATGAAATATATCATCTGATATATATAATATAGAATTATGTATGAATGAAGCTGCCTGATCATTACCCTGCATCAATACAATCCCACATCACTCTGTGTCACAGTGCAGACTGACCACAAATGCAGGACCACAGGTTAAGAGGCAAAATCAAGAGTTTATTACTCGTAACTCAGAATGTCATCCACAACAGGTGGGAATTGGCAAGACAAAAAAACATTCTCTCATCCAGGAATCCAAGAATATGAATCTGTGTGTGTATTAATCACCACAAATCTATCTGCATCTTTCCTATTTTGAATCAATCTTCGTGCCTTTCCCCGAAAGTCCGATCTAACCCGGCAGGACCATCCATCCATCCATTATCTTCCACTTATCTGGGCCCGGGTCGTGGTAGCCAAGGCTCTCCAGGCCCCCTTCTCCCCAGCAACACTCTCTAGTTCCTCCTGGGGGATCCTGAGGCGTTCTGGATCTGCCCCGGGGTCTCCTCCCAGTTGGGCATGCCCAGAAAACCTCTAAAGGGAGGCGCCCAGGGGGCATCCTGGCCAGATGCCCGAACCACCTCAGCTGACTCCTTTCGACGCAGACGAAAAAAAACATAAATTAGTGATAGATGTGAATAGTTCAACAGCTCCAACACATCCACTGTTCAGTTTCAACATGTAACAATTCAGGTCCTTTATTTTTCTGCAAGCACCAGCGAAACAAAAAGTGAAATCTGATGTCAGTGGTCATGTCAATCAACTAGAAAAAGCGGGAAGTCTGTTGATACCTAGTCCGTCAGCTGAGATTGACAAGGGGAACGTTCACAGCCGGCAAACGTATTCACCACCTGTGTTGAGTGTCATCATTAGTCGACATGTCTGTGTTCTGACTGAACCATCAGCATGAAAACGTCAACGACAAAATGTTTCAATCAGTGCAAACAATTTCTATTGTATTTTCTGAAGCATTCAGAAAGGTTAGTGTACACCGATGGCTCACATATGAAAGTGGTTATGACGTGTGACTGTATATGTCTGTGGTGCTTGAGTGAGCCACAGACATATACAGCCATGGAATGCTCTGACAAGGGTTCAAGTCTACTCCGGGTGAATGTGAATTAATAAATGAATGAAATAATAAAACACCACACTGAAATCAGGGACCAATAGCCTACTAAACTAAGTGGAATTATGACGAATAATTACCATATCAATAGCTTATAATAGTGAAGGATTCGGAGTTCCTTACGCATGTGTGTGTGTGTGTGTGTGTGTGTGTGTGTGTGTGTGTGTGTAAAGCAAAAAGGTAGTTCTAACAAAGGCATCTGTGTGATGGATGAGTGGGAGGAGGAGGAGGAGGTGGAGGAGGATTTCAATCACTCACTTCTCTCACCAACATCAAAACACTAAAACGAGATTTATCCACTTTGTTAGTAAAAGGGGCCTGAAAGGAAGGACCCGGATTCGGTCGAGGACCGGAGGGAGTCTTGACCAGTTGGCGGTGTCCGGCGAGAGCGGGCCCTTGGTAGGCGAGGGTTACCTGTGGTAGGGCAGAAAGAGGAAGTGTGGGTCCTCTCGGGTGTGGGTTGATACAGTCAAGGTGGGCGGAAGTATGCCCCACTGTGCGTCCAAATTCATTCGACTGTGATCAAATTAATTGAGTCGGAACTACGACTTTTGAGCCACACCCCCCTTCTTCTGGAAGGGTGAGTTGAAGGTGATCTGGCTTACGGGTGTCCCTGACTGCTGCCCCCTGCTGGTTAGATCCCAGGAAGAATCTTTCATCTTCATGGGCAACAGGCTCTGGGGAGATTTCTTTATGTCTCGTCAGGCGTTTAAGAGTAATTGGATTTTGGTCAACATAATAATGGACTGATAATTAACTCCACACAAGGTGGGGAAGGGCAGTGAGTGAAGGATCTTGGGGAACCAGTTTAGATTGCTTTGGCCCTACAGAATGAATGATGGTGGTGGATGACTGGATGGATATATGACTTGTTTTTATCAAATTAATAAATCTTCTTCATCTTCTTCTTCTCATTATTATTGTACATTAGCCTGGGACATCTGGAGGTAGCAAGCCTACTTCAATGGAACGCCTGCCAAGTGAGTTGAATTTGAATATATATATATAGACTGGGGAGGCAGAGTCTGATTGGAGGAGATAGCTGCATATGTGCATTTCTGTCCTCCTCAGACACTCCTGTATGAAACATCTAGAGAACGCCTGGGAGACCCAGGTCACTTTTACTGAGTAACTCAACTCGACTTTCGAGGACCTTCTGTTCACCTCTGTTTATTTGTATTTTTTCTTGCAGATTTCTGCCGCTAAACACTTGCCCCATCCTACACACACTCACACACACACTCCTGTCATGCTGGCAGGGCCTGGCCTCAGACCTACCACCGTAAAACTGATCATCCCTAGAGGCTTGTGTGTGTGTGTGTGTGTGTTTGTGTGTGTGCGTGTGAGAGAGAGTGTGTGAATGAGAGTGAGAGAGAGAGAGAGAGTTATGTAAGAAGCCTCCTGGGACACAGGGACCCCTACCACGAGTTGATGAGTGGTGGATAACAGAAGCAGGAATGGGGTGATGGATGGATGGAGTAGAAGCGAGGAATATATATGGAGGCAGACAAAGGGAGAAGGGATAGCTATGGGATCTATGCATGGAGAGAGGGAGAGGTAGAAAGTAATCAGGGCAGATATATGGAGAGAGAACGGGACCAGGTGGAGGTCAGGAGCCCTGGAGGGGCCATGGTCTGCGAGAGGGATGGCCGTTTTTGGAGGAGCAGGGCTCTGTCGCTACACGTGGGCTGATGGAACAGGCCACCATTGCTATGGATCCATTATAGAGCTACCCACTGCTGCTGCTGGAAGAAACTAACTTTATTGACATATTCCTTTACACATTATATGGTCATGCGCTGGGGAAAAGTAGAAAATACATTTAGTTGGCGATATAATGGTTTAACAGACGGCCAGGCAGACAGACAGACATATAGATGGACATAGAAGTAGAGAGATAGATGAATAGACATTCAGGAAGGTAGATAGATAGTCTGACTGAGTGGATGTAGACCCATGGGGAGAAGTCTGGCATTGGCCGACTATTTCAGTCAGAATTCTCCTCCCCTTTCTCTATCTGGGTTTTGCCATTTTCAAAGTCTGTGAAAATGGCAAGTTTAGACACTTATTTGGATGGTGCAATCAGGCAGACCTGCTTGGTTCTTCTGCATGGACTTCTGCCAGGGCTCACCACCCCATGTCCAAATGTTCAACCAGAACTATTCCCTCCAGCACGATTTTGCACGGGCAGCATCGCAGCTTCCTGGGCTTACTACTCCTCAATACCGTTGCCAACTTGTTTTGTTGACTAAATATCTTACCGACATTTTTCTTTTAGGATAATTCACTGTACATTCATCATTCTGTTGTTTTCTGTTGTTCTCATGTTGTTGCCATTTTTGATCAACTTGCCAATCTTGTCTTATTTTATCTTTAGCTCTGCCCAAGATTATTGTGATGATTGGTTTAAAACAAACAAAACTATGTTTTGTCCCCCTATCCCAGAATGATAGTGGATTCAGCCAGGCTACGAGAGACTATGGATGGAGAGATGGTTGATGAAGAGATCTACAGTTAGATAAAGCAAGCTGGATATAAAAGTGTGTGCTTCGGGCTTCGGTCTTCGGTCTTCCCGTTCAACAGCTTTAATAATTTCTTTGTTCCTATCTTTCCTGTCCATGTAGCGCTGATCATTGGTGCAGACACTTGCTTTCTCCATTTTACACTGAGAACTGTAATGGATTAGCTGTGCTTTAGATGTCATTTAGATGAGCCGTCTGCTGCAGACACCACGTTTGGAGAACACACCGGGGTTTCCTCCACATGGAAGCTCTGTGGTTTCCACAACATTCTCAGTAATTAGACCCCCGGGAGTGCCCCGGGAGAGGCAGCTCTGCGACATTTCCCTGCACCAATTTAGTCAGCAACAACAAGAGAGAGAACGTGATTCATGAGCTGACAGCAGAGTGAGGGAAGGATGGAGGACGGACAGCTGCATTGTGCAATAATTGTTTGTTGTTGTACTTCTTCACTTGCGTATTTATGATTCATTTGTTTGATTTCTTTTTTGGACTGTCCTTTATGACTGCATTGTATTCAAGCGTTGGGGCGACGCTCGATAACTGTGGTCTTTATTTGCCACATTTTGGATGCAAAGATTTGTCTTTGGCTGTGACATTTTGAGTGCATCTGACAAGACCATGCTGTCAAAAACACACGCTTACACACACATCCACATAAACACACACACATACACACACACACACACACACACAAACACACACACACATACACACACACACACAACCTGGATGTATCAGAAGCAATTGCTGACAGCGAGTAAACACATCTAAGCCAGATGATAGCCCCACCAATCAGGGCTGTAGTAAACACAGAGCCAGCTGATTGAACCCAATACCTTACTATCAAACACACTTGATTACTCACTGCTGGCCCTTCTCCAGTGTTGACATTGCGCTTTGGCTGGTCAGGTAACTCTATTCTTTCATCATTCAGCACTGAAACAGTGAACAAACGGAAAGATACAGATAAGATGATTCACATTGTTGTCCACAGGCATCCTGTTGCTTTGATTATCTTATCATTGTGGCGCCCCGACAGCATGTCTATTACGAAGTGACTTTCTGCAAGATTTAAGACACAGGCAGTGTACATTGTTTTGATGACTGCTTTGACAAAAGTTAGTTTAGGATGACATGTCTTTGTGTACAGTACATTACAGGGATGCACATCTTTGACTGAAGCCAAAAGACTGTTCTGTGATTTGTAAACACTTTTTGGACAACAATGGTGCCAGTCGTGACCACAAGTGTGCTGTTCGCTGCAGACAGATAACACTAGAGAGACACTAGAATGAATGAACAAGTTGTCAGCATTTCCACAACTGAGTGTTGGTCATTGAGTTTGCACTGGCCTTGAATTTGAAAGAAGATGTTTTTATCATCTGCGTGTGACTCAAGCATCCTTGGCTTTCAGTTTATAAATGACAAATGCAGTTGCTTTTCGGGGCCTATGAGGGCTTGCTTAGAGTGACCACTCTGCCTTCAGCCTTCACCTGAATAACTGAGAGTGAGTTAACAAAGCAGACCTCATGAACAGCGGCTTTCTGTGTACAGGATTAAGCTGTTTTATCAATCACCACCAAAAGGACGACTCAAGTAAACATGATCTGTCCTGTATTATTACAGTGAATGCTGGTAAGCAGAAGAAAATGCTTCAAAGGATGAGAGCTTTTATTGTTTCTTAATGAAATAATGTATATCACAGCAATGCCAAATCATGAGTTGTCCTTCCTAAGACGGTCTCACTGACAATGGTGCCACATTCATTATGTAGTTTCTGTTTATTATTGTTTTTATTTGTGCACATACTGCACTGTCGCTCTTCCAGTATGATCGACAAGCACTTTTGGATGTTCGCCTGTAAATTGATTCTGGTGCAGAGCGGTCTGCTGTTTACCAGCACACTGCTGGAGGAAGAGGAAAAGAGGCAAACAAGCCGGCATTCTATGGTGATCCCGGACAGGATGCCACAACCTGCCGTTACCAAGCATTTTGCTTGCAAATGTGAAATATCTGGACAATACAATGGTGAAATGACACGCATCAATTATCTTCCAGCGGGATACTGCAAATCTCCTGCATAATGGCATTTACAGAGACATGGCTGGAACTTGCCGTTCCCAACTCTGCCATTGCCCCCACTGGTTTCTCCATCTACTGGCAGGACAGAGGGAGTCAGGTAAACACAGGAGCGGTGGGGTATGCTTTATGGTTAACTCTTGCTGGGACTTGGATGTAGCAGTACTTACACATTGCTCACCGAATTTACAAAAGTAAGGCCCTTCTAACCCCCTCAGGAACACCGCAGGTGGATAAAAAGTCCCCAGATGCTTCAAACAGACCACCTCAGAAACTCTCCATTGCGTGCCTGAATGTCTACCACCTTGTCGCACTGAACGGCTAGTTAGAACCCACATCTGATCTTCCTGACACCTTGGATCCTTTTCAATTGTCATACCATCCCAACCGATCTACAGACGACGCCATCACCCTGACACACCACCCTCTCTCACCTGGATAAGGGAAACGCATACGTGAGAATGCTATTAATAGATTACATCCCAGCATTCAACACTATTGTGCCTGCTAAGCTCGATCTCAAGCTTTTCCCTTTGCAACTGGATCCTGGATTTCCTGACGGGCAGACCCTAGGTGGGGAGAATAGGCAGTTTCAATTTCCCTGTCCTGACCTTGAGCACCAGAGCCACTCAGAGATGCCTACTCAGTCCACTCCTGTACACCCTGTACACGTATGACCGTATAGCCACACACGGCTCCAACACCATCCATTAGGTCATGGACGACACCACCATCCTGTCTCTCATCACTAACAATGATGAGACCACCTACAGAAAGAGGGTCAGGCAACATGGTGCCCGAAAGCCATTTTACTTTCTCAGGAGACTCAAGAAGTTTGTCATGTCAGCAAAAACTCTCACTTCCGAGGGTGGTGAAGACAGCGGAATGAATCATCGACTGCCATCTCACAGACATGCAAAGCATCTACCACACAAGGCCTTAGGGAAGCACAGAAAACCATTGTGGAATACAGCCACCCAGGCCATGGACAGTTCATGCTATTGCCGTCTGGTAGACGTTACAGGAGCATCCGGGCACTAGACCAAAAGCTTCTTTTTCCCCCAAACCATCAGGCTTCAAGATGAGTTGACTATTTCAATTATTTAACTACTTTTGAATACATATGCCATATTCCATATGGTATATTTAAATACTCTGGATACATATGCTTCTGTTGTCTTATCTTATGTACATTTCCAGAGCAACAACAAAGAAGGAAACACCATGGGAAATTAAGCGAGGTTTGGCACAGACTGAGAGTCCAGGCACACCATCCACCTGACGGGCATACTTCTAGTCAATGACCAGTCTCTGGACAATATGTCAAATGATATCAGGGCGATGATTCAATTCCATTTGGACATAAGGGACTGTAATAATTTTAGTTTGACGGAAAGTCATTTCTCTGACCATTTCTCCAATAGGTCCTTTGTCCTTTGACATAAGAGTCAGAGAAATCCGAGGATGGAGTCAAGTCAAGTCAAGTCAATTTTATTTATATAGCCCTTAATCACAGTTACAGTCTCAAAGGGCTTTACAGGCCACATCAGCCAAGTGATCATTAGGACACCCCCCGAGCCCAAGCCCCCCTAAGGACAAGAAACAACATCCTTTATTAACAAGGAAGAAACCTTGAGAAGGAACGCAGAGTGGGGGATCCCTCCTTCCAGGGATGGTTCAGAGTGCTATGGGTGTCAAACAGGCATAGGAAAAAAGAGGGGGTAGCAAAGCAAAGCAACAGTTTTAAGTAACACAGTACAGATAGTAATGCAAATAGTAATTTGTGGGATGATGCTGGCTGGAGCGCAAGCTGGTAGCCATCAGGTGGGGTGGCCAGGTTTTCAGTCATGGTCACAGCAGCACCCTATGGGAGATGGGAGACATGATGGTTAGATGGAGCACAGGGAGGTAAAGGCAACCTCTACCCTAATACCTATCGGCAGCCGGGGTAGGCTAGTGCTAACAGCGTGAATGATTTAGCTGTAATTGGAGCTGAGGGGCGCTCCTAGCAGCCAAAAGCAAGGGAAAATAGGTGGGTTTTAAGTTTGGCGTCAAATTTATCAGCAGAGTCCGCTTCCCTGATTACAGGTGGCAGACTGTTCCACAGATAGGGCGCCCGATACGCGAACGCCCTGTTTCCTACTGATTTTTTATTCACTTTTGGAATTGATAGAAGGCCAGCCCCTGAGGACCGGAGCAGCCGAGAAGGACAATAAGGAACAATAAGGTTTTTCAGGTACGATGGTGCGGACCCATGCAGGGTCTTGTAGGTAAGAAACGGCACCTTAAAGTCTGATCTGGCGGTTATTGGGAGCCAGTGGAGGGAACGGAGAATAGGAGTAATGTGGTTGAACTTCCTAGTTCTCGTTAGAAATCTAGCAGCAGCATTCTGCATAAGCTGGAGGCTTTTCGTAGTGGAGTTCGGTAAGCCGCAGAACAGTGCATTGCAGTAATTCAGTCTGGACGATATAAATGCATGGATGAGTGTCTCCGCGTCCTCAGCTGATAAAATTGGTTGAATCTTAGCAATATTCCGAAGGTGGAAGAATGTTATTCTGGCAATACTTTTCACGTGCTGGTGAAGAAAGCATAGCGTCTAAAAGGACACCTAGATTCTTGACGAAAGGGCTTTGGGAAACAGTAGATCCCTCTAAGCACAGTGAGACATTTTCAAGTTGTGGTTGTTTATGTTTCGGGCCGATGGTTTTCCGTTTTGGGACATCCATAATTTCATAAGGTCAGTTGACCTTCTGGATCTCAGGGGAGTCCTTTGATCCAATCAGAATATAGATTTGGGTGTCATCGGCATAGCAGTGAAAGCTAATTCCATAGTGGTGGATAATATCACAGAGAGGGAGAATGTAAATTGCAAAGAGCAGTGGACCAAGTACTGACCCTTGGGGAACACCAAAGCTTAGGTTGCAATACTTTGATTTTGGGTCGTTACAGACAACAAATTGTGTTCTACCTGTAAGGTAGGATCTAAGCCAGCGGAGAACAGTGCCTTTGATGCCAACATAGTGTTTGAGACGATACAGGAGGATGCTATGGTCAATGGTGTCAAAAGCGGCGTGAAGGTCAAGCAACACCAGCATGGAACTTGCGTTGCTGTCCATGGTAAGGAGGAGGCGCGCTGGTCACAGCAGTTTGAGTGGAGTGTAGGGTCCTGAACCCAGACTGAAAGGGTTCAAATAAATTATTTACCATCATGATTTAAGATTTGGCTAGCTAAAATGATTTCCAGTACTTTAGAAAGGAAAGGAAGATTAGATATTGGCCAGTAGCTGCTAACAGCTTCAGGGTCTAGGGCAGGCTTCTTGAGTAAAGGTTTTAATACAGCACACTTGAAGCTAGGGGGAACTTTTCCAGTAGACAGCAACAGGTTCATGATACTGAGCATGGCCGTTCCAACCGCTGGGAAGAGCTCTTTTAAGACTTTGGTAGGGACAGGATTTAGCATACAGGTAGTCGGTTTAGAAGCCTGTATTAGCTTATCAAGCTCAGCCAGCAAAATTATGCTGAACTGCTTGAATGTAGTTTCAGGGAGGATACGTGGTGCTAGACCTGACAAATTATCATAATGACCGGTAGAAGAGGCATCGATTACTTTTCAAATTGATTCTATCTTATGCTCAAAGAACTCCAGCAAATTACTTGCAGTGAGGGAGGAGTTCATTTTGTAAGGTTGTTTTTGTGTCAGCTCTTTCACAGTGTCAGAGGAACTTTGGGTTGTCCTTATTTAAGTTGATGATATTAGATAAATAGGCCTTTCTGGAGTTAGCTAATGTGGTTTTGTAGATAAGCAGGCTATCATGCCATGCGCGAGAGGGGTTTGCTTCATGACCAACAAATGGTGCAACCCAAAGAATATTAAGACTTTCGCTCCTGCTCGCATAACCTGTAGCATCTGACGATCTCTTGCCGTCCATTCTATCTTCCTCGGGAGTTCAGTATGGTCATCATTACAGCCGACTACATCCCGCCACTAGCGTCATAGAGAACTTCCATCAGCACATTACACATTAGGTGCTACCAGGGGAAGAATATCTGGACCACTGCTATACACCATTCAAGAGAGGCTACAAGGGTAGACCCTGTTCGGCAAGTCGGACCATGCCGCCATTTTCCTGTTTCCGGAATATAAACAAATGAGTGAGAGGCAGTAGTGACGGGACATGTTTCGATCCAGATGTGGTGACGAGCTTCATAGCAATGCTACAGGACACCATCGTCCCTATGTTTAAGGTGAGATTTTTTCCGAATGAGAAAATGTGGGTCAATCGATCCATCTGTGCTGCCCTGAACTCCCATACTGCTGTCCCATCTCCAGCCTAATGTCCGGCAACATGGACGGATAAAAAGGCATCCTACAGACTACGGCGAGCGGTGACGGATGTAAAAAGGAGATACAGAGACAGAGTGGAGGCACAGATGGTGCAGCACAATACCAGATGCCTATGGCAAGGGCTATGGACGAATATGGATTACCAGGGCAGAACCCCCTCAACTGTGAATGCCGACGCACCCCTACCGGATGATCTGAACTCATTCTATGTGCAGATCAAGGCGAGGAACAACACCACTAGCAGGACCGTAGCTGAAGTGGGTTCCATTCGTAGCACACTCTCTCTGTGACCGAGCACTACATCAGGAGGGCTCTAAGTGAACACCAGAAAAGCTGTAGGTTCTGAGGGCATATCTGGATGAGTATTGAAGACCTGTGCTAACCAGCTAGCTCCAGTGTATTCCACCACAACATTCAATCTCTCCCTGGCTGAGACTGTGGTTCCAGCCTTTTTCAAGTGGTCCACTATTGTTCCTCACCTTGGTGGTCATGAGATGTTTTGAGAGGCTGATAAAGGACTACGTCTGTGCCTTCTTACCACCCTCCATGGATCTGCTGCATTTCACCTCCCGGCCAAACAGACCCACAGATGATGCTGCCTCCTCAGCCCCATACTTAGGGGGCACGGCGGCACTAGGGGGCACGGTGGCACAGTCGGTAGTGCTGTCGCCTCACAGCTAGAAGGTCCTGGGATCGATTCCCGCCTGGGACATGGTTGGTTCTCCCCATGTCTTCAGTGCTGGGATTTCGTGAACAGCCCTTTCTGTGTGGAGTTTCCATGTTCTCCCCGTTCTCCCCGTGCTCCCTGGGGTTCCTCCATATATATATATACACTGTATATATAACCCCTCTAAAAACATGGAAGAAGACCGTCGCCTGACCAGTGGCAGTTGAATCAAGGTGGTCCCCGGGCGCTGCACTAGCTGCCCACCGCTCCTGGCCTGACCGTGGAGGAAGATGGCCATGGATGGGATAAAAGCAGAGGACGGGGGTTGTCCGTCCGCTTATTATTATTATTAATACTGAACGCCCCCTTGTGGCTTGGTGTAGCAGGGCATGCCATAAGCCAATGAATATAGTATGAGAGGGAGCAACCACACAAGGCACATAAACCAATAAGCAAACACAGGGAGCAAGATAACCTGAACAGGGGCACCAAACAAAAATACATAATCCAAAATAATATCCCCACCCCCTTGACAGGTGCCAAAGCACACCAAAGTACAGTGGGTGGTGCTCACTCTAATCTTAATGTGTCTTAAAGCCGGTAAACCGACGTGGAGGAAATGTGCAGACCCCAAGGTATCTTACCTATCCTCTTTTTGCCAAAATAACCATAATAACTAAATAAATAACTAAAAGAAGACTAACAAAAGGTACATAACTAACAAAACACCAAACACAATAGCTTTTCAACTTTCTAACTAACGAAGCGTTAAAAATGAACTCGACCAAAAACAGAGCTCTTCCATAGCTCTCTAAACGAATCTGTGAATCTCCTCCAACTGAAGACATAGGGGACTATCTCTAGGGTGGGACTGGTTGATTACTGACCTTGAAGTGCTGATGATTGAAAGGAACCAAGGTGCACACATCTGGGATTGGGAGAGTAGAAGCCACACTCTTCTATGAGTGGATGTGTGGATGTGCAGATGTGCGGACGATCCACCTGCCAACCCTGCATCGGTACCACGACATCTCCTGCTTCTTGATATCCAGACCCGGCCTGTCCCCGACGATCCTCCGTACCGGTACCTTCCCCTGATTGACTGCCTGCCCAACGCCGAACCTGCTTTTTCTGATTGGCAAATACAATAACTTTGTATATACATCCAAAATCACACCCATTACATATGAATTGTATTGTCAGACATAATGCTAATGATCTGCATTGTAAACATTCCTTCATGTGATTCCATATCCCTCTGCTGTGTCAGTGAATTCATGACTTTGAATGTGCCCTCTGTATGAAATGTCTTTTGTAAGTAAAGTTGCCTTGCCTTGAATGCAATTTGTTGCAAATATTACACTCTGTTCATCGTTGTTTTTATTGCTGAAGTGTATCCAAATGCTGCTGCGTTTGTCTGATTTCTTGCTGTGATTGGCTGCTTCTCACTGTGTTCGCCTTCCTCTTCTTCTTCGAACTTGAAGCCCGAATCCAGCTGAAACGAAGGTTCATTTACCCTTTAAAGGAATCTCAAGAACCTCTGTAAAAGCTGTCTGTGGGTTGCTGATTGGCTCGGCTCAGTGTGCTGAGCTATGATCGAGGATCTGTAGCCTATCAACAACAGTTTACTTAGTTTTCCATTCAGCTGTGATCTTGCCAACAGCTACCAACAAGCCAGATGTTGGTGTTTGATAGGCTAGTGTGTGAGCACCTAGGATATCCTAGGTTATTGACTAGGATATCCATTTTAATTATATATTTCGACAATTTTTTGGTACGAAGCAATATATTTGGTTTTGGGTCTGCTCAGAATATGTTGAATTGGCAGCAGACTGAAAACAATTTAGGGATATAGGGCTGCGCAAGGCGTGATATATCAAATTTCTTTCTCATCGTATCAGAAATGGTTCCAATGTGTTCCAGCACTGCTCAGTGAGAATGCAGAGGTGCACAAGCCTTCCCTGTGTCCCATGTGTGAGTGATTCATTGAAGGTGAATTACCATATTTGTGTCTTGTATTGCTTATGGTTAATGCAGCTAGTTCCACGTGTATTTGAACTCAGGACGGAAACACTAATTACAGCTGATCAAAGTGAACCCAGCAGGGGAGTGTAAGAGAGAAAGTAGAGTGTGTGTGTGTGTGCGCGCATGCATGTGTGTGTGTGTGTGTGTGTGTGTGTGTGTGGAAAGAAAGGATGATGAAAGTCAACTCTTTCATGTAGAAAAAAGGGACAATGGGAATTAAGTCTGGCCCCTGCGGTCCCCTCCTGCTCCTGTCCAAATGTCATCATTCTTACAGCCAGGCATCAGGACACAAGAAGTAAAGTCTCCTGCTTGCCCCCTCATAAGCCCTGTAGTCAGGAAATCCATCCTTCTGCTTCACACATGAACCAATACACACATACACATACTCCTCGTGTTTCTCCGTTTGTTGCGTTGTCTTTGTTTGTTTCACGAAGTGCGCAAATTCATGTGTTTAATTTAATCTTAAAGAGAATCAAATGAGTGCGAATGAGACAACCTGTTCTTTTTCACAGCACCCAGTAACGAGTGAACATATCTTGTTTTGCAATATGATGGTTTATTTATATATGTATTATGTTCAATGGTATATTCGCTTCTGTTACCAAAAAAGTGGAGACATCAGGAGATGTTATTAACTTAATATGCAGTGTGTGATTGTGACTGCAAGCAAAGCGAATTGTGTAAGCGTAGACTAATTCTGCAATGGGATCTTGTGCTGTATAATTTAGAGCCTCTGGGAAGTGGATTTTATATTATTTCACTAAATCTTATTTTACTCGTTCATATTGTCAAAAACGACCTTACCATAGGTGTGCATCACCCAGCTAAGAGCAATATGCATGTTGTGCAAATACCACCCCTATGGACAATCACCAATAGTGCTCTGAGGGTGGTCGATGCTGAGTTTATTAAGATGGTGTCACCCACTGCGCTATTATTTAGCTGCTTGTGCTCTGAGCAAAAACAGACAAAACAGCAACTTATTCAGCGCTCTTCTGAAATTAAGAGTCTGTTCACTTGTATTCATGAAGGTGTGTGTGTGTGTGTGTGTGTGTGAGAGAGAGGGAGAGAGAGAGAGAAAGACACACACAGCGAGAAAGAGAGAGGGAGGGGGGGAGACACACACAGAGCGAGAAAAAGACAGAGAGAGAGGGAGAGAGAGAGGGGTGGGGAGAGAGAGAGAGATGGAGAGTGTGTCTATGTTTGGATGAAGTGCCAATAGAAGGGCATCCTGGTGCTTCACCCAAACACTGCAGTGACTTGAGCATTAAAACATGGAAACATGCACAATGGTTTGCTGACATGGAGCAATGTTTGTTGTGTTGTTTAGTCAATGTTTTCATTTAGTTTTAGTGTGTATGTTAGCGGCGCCATGACTGCATGATTTTTTTAAGTTGACCTTTTAATCAATTAAGTCATAAAAACGTTGACTAATCATCGATGGCATCATCCCACACACACACACACACACACACAGACAGAAGGCCTGCCCAAAACCAATTTGGTGTCAGCAATTCTCTAAAACATTTAGAGGAATACATTAATTTGGCATATGCCTACAACTCAAAGCATGCAATCCACACAACAAACTTAAGCAACGTGCAACCTGTTGTATTGCAACATAAATGTAACTGAAAATGCAAGCCCTTAATCATAATGCACACCTTGCACCAGAGTCCTGCATGGGTCTGACTCCCAAGACCTGCTCCCGCCTGTAGCTCCTACTCTCAGTTATTAACTTATAATGAATGTGTGTGTGCGTGTGTGTGTGTGCGCATGTGCGCACGTGTGTGTGTGTGTGCATGCGCATGTGTGTGTGTGCATGCGCATGTGTGCACGTGTGTGTGTGTGCGTGTGTGTGCTCGTGTGTGCGCGTGTGTGCACATGCATGTGTGTGTGAGTAAAACATGCAGACCCCAGGTAGTTCTTACAAAGGTGTCTGTGTGATCAGTGAGTAACTAGGCTATCACTCACTCACTCACTTGTAACACCAACATCAAAACACTAAAAGGAGATTTATGTGCTTTGTTAGTAAAAAGGGACGGGAACCAAAATAGAGGGGCATGTACAGATAAAACAATGGACGGGATCCACTCTGACTTGAGATAAAAAATTGATACATGGATCAACCAGGTTTATGGTATCATTCGGTATTATCAATAAGCATACCGTAATAAACACACTTCTACCTAACTCTGCCCAGATATCTACCTTGTTGGAGATTGCGTGGTTAGCAATCAGAAGGTGGCTCAGTCTTTCCCAATGAATTGCATCGAGTTTGGTTGTGCATGGACTGTTCTCTGGTTCGCCTTGCCTGGGGATCGTGTGGGTAATGATCGTGAGGTGGCTCTTTCTTTCCCAAAGAACTGCTTTGAGTTCAGTAGGGTGGCCCGTGGTCTGCCTTGCCAAAGGCGGTGCGTTCTTTCACTTCGTCGAGTTGCGTGCCGATGGTCCTGGGGTCTGGAGCTCGGTAGTTAGCATCTGTGTGGCATTCAAAGTGGGCAGAGTGGTTTGTCGATGTCGGTTTTCAAAGGGGTATCGATTGCCCTTTATCCTAAGACAATAACTGTGTCGTTTGCAGGGTATTGACCGGTGCTTATGGTTATCCTAGACTGAGCTAAAGGGGCTTCGCACTACAGTGCGTTTGGTAGGGTCGAAACGAAACAAGTTACTTTGTCCTCAGACTTAGCTTCTCTCATCTAATAACCGGGTAATTACTACAAAATGCATAACCGGGCAGAGGCAACTGGCCGGGATCAGGGCGTGGGACAGAGACTGAAGGACCTGAATTTGGACGATGACCAGAGGGAGTCTCGACCATTTGGTGGTGTCCAGCGAGGATGTGAAAGAGGGCGAGGTAGGCGAGGGCCGCCAGTGGTAGGGCAGGAAGCAAAGAGCTGGGTAAGAGGAAGTATTTCCCTCACCTGTGTGTTTTTATAGGCGAGGTGGCGGAAGTACTCCCCGCTGCGCATCCAATTCATTGGACCAATGAGTCAGACCGACGTTACTGGGCTGACTTTCGAGCCACACCCCTGTTCTTCCAGAAGGGCGGGGTAAAGGTGAGCCGGGTTATGGGTCTCCCTGGCTGCTGCCCCCTGGTGGTGAGACTGGGAGAGAGTCTTTCATCTCCGTAGACAGCAGGATATGGTGGAGATTTCTCCCTTGAGGGGTTTAAGTGTGATTGGATCTTTGGTGGACTGATGATTAACTCAGCACAAGGTATGAAAGGGCAGTGAATGAAGGTTCTAGGGGAACCAGTATTGCAGAGGCCCTACACGCCACACCTCTTTCAGGTTCTAGGATCCCAGGCCACACCAACACCAAAACAAGAGACAGAGGTAAATATAAAGATAGCTTTATCTTTACTCTCCAATATCTCAGAGATGCAATTCAAGATTCCAATGCGCTGTTCCTATATGGAGTCTGTCTTCCCAATTCTTACTGGGGGGGAATGAAACAGGCTGCACATTACAGTCTGTGTCTGTAAGAGTCTACAAGGTCCCAGTCTCAATCCTGTCTGTGCATCGACTCCACACGATCCTCTCCGTGTCTGGCAATGTGGCGTCTCTCCATAGTGCAGGAAGAGCTGATGTCAAAAGAGCAAGGGGAATGCCTCGGAATATAAAGGACTCCGGCACAGGACAAAGTGACTCAGGCACACGTGTATGCTGACGACTTCTCTTTACAAAAATGTTTCGTTTGTGATCAAGTCGCTCCTGTCCACTTCCTACTACGAGCTGCATCAAACAGTTGCTGCCATCAAAGGTCTCCATAGGACGGCGAGAGGTTCCCCCATGTTATCTAGTCTTTTATAGGGCTGCAGGACTAGTCAGGAACGAATCATCGTGCAGATGTAATGAGGAGAGGGAGGTGGCCAGAGAGCTACACTGGTACATTCAATGTCCACTGATTATCCATGCAATGTCCACCAATTATACAACCATCCCCACCACAATAAACCACTGCACACAAAGCAAAAGCAACACCGAAATGAAATGTAAATGTAACACTCAAAATAAGTAA
Organism: Malacocephalus occidentalis; assembly: GCA_900312585.1. NCBI lineage: Eukaryota > Metazoa > Chordata > Actinopteri > Gadiformes > Macrouridae > Malacocephalus > Malacocephalus occidentalis. The sequence goes on from OMOU01044543.1 coordinate 20,462, forward strand.
TTCACAACTAACTGCACACAAGCAAAAGTAACACTGATATGAATCTAAACACAACAACTCTAATCACAAAATCAAATGGCACAGTGTTCCCTCTGTAACAAAAACGCATGGGGTAGAATAATGTTGTTTAAATCACTCGGTTAGGCTTAATCAAGTAGCCTACCTTTAAAGTGATACTTTTGGGAGATTTCATACATGTGACAATGCTGATCTCCTTTCAATAACCACCTTTCTTTCTCTCTCTCTCTCTCTTTCTCTCTCTCTATCAGCCAACCAGTTTATCTGTGTCTGTCCCAATCACTAGTCAGGTTGTATGTATGTTGGTTGAGCTGTACCTTTAAGAACGTGTAAAAAGCAGAACGTAATTAGCATGTTTATGTTGGAATTTATGTTTACTTGTTGACACCGCCTGTGCGTTGTGTGTATTCTAACAATCACACACAATCACACACAAGCACACCCACCCACTTCCCTTATGGGCGTGCGGTGGTTGTTTGTGGCCAGCAGAAGTGTCAGTGCAGTTCTAAACAGAAGCAGTGTGGCAGTTGCCTTAAGGACCAAATGGGCGATTGAGCATAATCAGGTTTGGTGGAGGGGAGGAGAGAACAGAAGGTATTTCCTGAATTGAAGAGAGGACAACACAAATATGGTAATAATGAAGAGTGATAGGCATGTGCAGAGGACATTTTGTTGTTGCCGTATGCTGTTTGTGTGGGAAATGGCAGACTGGCTTATGTCTCCCCTTTATGGGGAGACATAAGCCTGCCATGATTGGGAGCGGTGTGTTGGAATAGTTCATGGTGAATGAGATAAGATACACACTCACAGACACATGCATAAAGACACATTTCATAGGACACTCTTCAAATACAGACCAAGTCAATAACTTCTACTCTTCAGTGACATAGACATGCAGAACTACACACTCACACACACAGTATACCGAGGAGGATGATGCATCTACCTGTCAATCAAAATCCCTCTTTCTTCCTCTGTCTTACCCAATACAGTGTTTCTGTGATTGGCAACAGTAAAACAGTAGAGATATATCCACAGATCAAATGCACTGAGGGCAAATACATGGAGGCCTACATGGTCCACAAAATACACAGTCAAACAGTCAAACAAATCTCTCTCTAATGCTCGGTGTGTCATCCAATCACAAACACACAACTACACTTTTTCTATTGACATATTGGCTTTTTCAAGGCTTACACCTTACTAATTGAGGTTACCGGCAATGGAGGATGCTCCTAAAGCAATTATCATGAAGACAACGCAGGGACTGGCCACATTTCTGCGAATGTTGTGTGTATTCATTCTGCCATACTTGCTGGAAAATGTATTCAGACAGTGTGTGTGCAGTAAAGATGTTTTTTTCTAACAGCGCACTGCCTTGCATCACTTCATGCCCATCTGTTCTGGTTTTCCGAGAGTAGCTCCTTTTGCATTTGTTGTGAGAGCTATGACTTGTGATATGGAGCTGCTGCAAGTTTGACAACAACCTTGAGAATCCCCCTCCCCC
>OMOU01044543.1:22099-33016 GCA_900312585.1 Malacocephalus occidentalis
CGCTTATGATGCTGTTTCTGTCTGTCACAAGACTTTCTTCTCGTCTCCCCTCTTGCTCGCACCTTTCTCGATTTCATCAGCTCTGTTTCCTCCCTCTCTTTTAAGACGTCTGTGTGTTGGTGTTGCCTCCTCTCTCTCCCCACTCCCTCATACACACTTACAGGGTTTTAGTTTCAGTTGCTATTTTTGGTTGTTGTGTGTTTCAGTTTTTCACAACAAGTCAAGCAATGCCTTTGTCAAGACGGCATGCTCACGTGAAGTAAACACCACAAACCTATCTGACCTGTCCTTCATTCGCACATACTGTGTACAAACCCTGTACATTGAATTTCAGTTTCCATGCGTCTGACTCAGTTTCTTTATTTGCCATGGAGAAGATTTGTGTTTGAATATTTTGAAGTTAGGGGTTTGTTTATACTGTACCTGATATGTAATATTCATTCCCAAGCTGTTTTCCTCTTCATCCACTCCTGCTTGTAGTTTATCCGAGTCTGTAACTGTCACTCTCGATAGTCGTGTTAGTGAACTGGTGACTCTTGAACGTATTTAGGCTGATGGAGAGATTAGTACTACTTTTGGGGAAAAAATTGACAAAAGCCCAAAATGTTAGGCTTGGATAAAACAAGCAGCATGAGATTGGTCAACATTGTTTACTGGGCGTCCAAACTGTCCAACTAGAACCAGATACACCTCACAGAGGCACATACAAAATGTGTCAATACAGAATATCGCACACAATGTGTGTGTGTGTGTGTGTGTCTGTGAGAGTTAGGGTCTATGAAGAGTGGATGCTTTTCAAATGAACCTTTCGAAATGCATTAATCTATTCATGAGATTTGCTTTATTGTCCAAAGCCCCATTTGGCTGTGTACAGCGTGATTGCAAACCTTGACAGTGTATCATTGTGAGGAATCGTCGATGGGAACACAGAATAACAGGCCTCTTCTCTGTTCTCTGTCCTCATTGGAGGACGAAAGGTGATTCTCCATGCACAAACTACTTTCCATTATTGACACCTTGGGTCAGAGTGGATGTTGATTAGCCGATGGCTACAATTCCCATCTCACATTAAAGATGCAAAGGCCATTTATATACATTAAAGTTAAGTCCACGCAGGCATTTTCTCCTGTGGTTCGGGGTCATTGACTCTGGTTGTTTGTTTGTGTGTGTGTGTGTGTGTGTGTGTGTGTGTGTGTGTGTGTGTGTCATACATCAACATAAGGACGGGTGTGAGCAGTAGATGGTCACCATCATGGGAGATCATGCATAAAGACTCAGATCATATATACCTATACCTATACCTATAGCAAAACATTTCACACAAATCACACATCTTTGCTTTGTGATATCAACTTCTTGGAATGTATTGACAGTTTTGAATCGTTTGCACTGCTCATTATGTGTAGTTTCTGGGTTCAATCCTCCACTGTACGCAGCAGTCTACTTTGACTTGCACTACACATTTTTGATCACAGTAATGATTTGGAAAAGTATATTGGACACCAACTGTAATCTCTACCAGAGCCTGTTGTCCACGGAGATGAACCACCAGGGGGCAGCAGCCACGGAGTAACCCGGCTCGCCTTCACCCCACCCTTCCGGGAGAAAAGGGGTGTGGCTCAAATGTCCGCCCAGTGATGTCGGTCCAACTCATTGGTCGAATGAATTCAATGCACAGCGGGGAGTACTTCCTCTTCGCCGGACACCGCCAACAGGACAAGACTCCCTTCGGTTGTCATCCGAATTCAGGTCCTTCAGTCTCGGTCCTGCGCCCCAATCCCGACCAGTCACCTCCGCCCGGTTATGCATTTGTAGTGGGAATTATCCGGTTACTAGACTCAAGAAGCTACGTTTGAGGACAAAGTACCTCATTTTGTTTAGTGTGAAATCCCTTTTAGCTCAGTCTAGGATAACCGTAAGAATCGGTCGATTTCCCGCGAACCACGCAGTTATTGTCTTAGGATAAAGGGCGATCGAGCCCCTTTTGAAATCTGACATCCACAAACTGCTCTGCCCACTTTGAATGCCACACAGACGCTTACTACCAAGCTCCAGACCCCAGGACCATCGACACGCAATGTGACGCAAGAACATATCGCCCTCGACGAGCCTGACCACGGGCCACCCCACCGAACCACCTCATGATCGTTACCCACACGATCCCCAGCCAAGGCGAACGTCCGTGCACCACCCCACCAAACTCAACGCAGTTCATTGGGAAAGACTGAACCGCCTTCCGATCGCTAACCACGTGGTCTCCGACAAGGTAGATATCTGGGCAGAGTTAGGTAGAAGTGTGTTTATGATGGTATGCTTACTCGTTTATAGATATTACTGAATTATATTGCAAACCGGTTTGATCCATGGATCGATGTTTTCTCTGAAGCTAGAGTGGATCCCCGTCCATCTGTACATGCCCTTCTCTTTTGGTTTCCGTCCCCTTTTATGTACGAAGCGCATGCATCTCGTTTTAGTGTGTTTAGTGTGATGTTGAAATCCTCCTGCCTAGTCACTCATCCATCACGCAGACGCCTTTGTTAGAACTACCTTTCTGTTTTACTCACACACACGCATGCATGTATGTGCACACACACACACACACACACACACACACTTCAGGTTGTGCATTGCTCATTGTATTTACTTCTTTGTAATGTAATTCGTATGTAATTTGCCAACTTTAATTTAATAAACATTATTACATTGTAAGTATTTGTGATTATTGCTTGAATGTTGTGTTGAAGACAGAACTCTGAATCCTTCACTATTACAAGCTATTGATATGGTAGTTATTAATCATAGTTCCACTTTAATGGTTTAGTATAGGTTATGAGCCTGAATCGATGTCTTGGTTATAAGTCCCTGAAAGTAGGAGCTACACAGTTGTGAAGGTCACTTGTGGAGGTCTGCCATCTTATCTGGTCCCTCTCCTGGAGGCGATCTTGCGAGTGCATCATTTCCAAGGCCAGCATTATTAAACCGTAAAAAAATTGTACAGACTGGCCACTGTAGAGGAGGCATTTTCTTTGGTAGACTATCCCTGCAAAAACGAGTCGAGTCGAGTGCCAGTGAAGCGGCTCCAGGGGGGAGTCAGAGGTGGTTAGGATGAGACCACATCATCCTTGACATCTGGCGTGTAATTGATGATTAAAAGAGTGCCGGCTTTGATGTTTGAGGAGCTCCACATGACACTCTCTTAGCGCTCATGTGCCAGTGAGACTTCAAATGTTTCTCAACTGTCCCTTGGGAAAGAATCAATTTCCCTTGGGTGTATACACTTGCCTGTGTGTTTGTGTGTTTCATTTTATTCTTGCTTTTCTCATAACCATGTCTAATAACCATTTTTTTGTGCAACCGCGCATATGGTTGTGTGTCAGCACCCATGAAATGACAAGTCACCTTAAGATGTATTGCGATGTCAGCATTGGCAAATTAGCCCTGACAACACACACACACACACACAATTCAGTAGGTGATACCCTGTTGTAACAGGTGTTTTCTGGACCCATTTATTTGACAGTTGTTGTATGGTACAGTGTAGCAATCAACCACAGGTGACTAGGGATCGCTGGAGAGTCTGGCATTCATGAGTGAAGATACAGTCTGTGGAAAGGCATACTTTATATACGGTGGGTGATGAAACTGATTCATATTTGCTGAGATGGCTGATTGAAGATGAGATGAGATGGCTGATTGAAGACTGAGTGAAGGTGGAAACTGTGTGGATCATGACACCTGTTGAACTGGGGATCAAACCAATATCCATCCATCCATCCATTCTCTTCTGCTTATCCGGGGCCAGGTCGCGGTGGCAGCAGGTTAAGCAGGGCTCTCCAGGTGTCCTTTTCCCCAGCAACACCTTCTAGCTCCTCCTGGGATACCCGAGGCGTTCCCAGGTCACATGAGATATATAATCCCTCCAGCGGGTTCTGGGTCTGCCTCGGGGTCTCCTCCCAGTCGGACGTGCCCGGAAAACCTCTAAAAAGAGGCGCCCGGGAGGCATGCTGATCAGATGCCCGAACCACCTCAACTGACTCATGCGGAGTCCTTTGATGCGGAGGAGCAGCGACTCTACTTTATGAGCTCCCTCCCAATGTCTGAGCTCCTCACCTCATCAATAAGGCTGAGCCCAGCCACCCTCCGGAGGAAACTCATTTTGGCCGCTTGTATCCACATTCTCGTTCTTTCGGTGAGGGTTGGAACGTAGATGGACTGGTAAATTGACAGCTTCGCTGTTTGACTACTTCAGGGACCTCTTCCAGAGGGTGTGTTGGTTGGATTCAGGAGTTTCTCAAAGTGTTCCTTCCACCGCCTGACAACATCCTCAGTCTGGGTCAGCAGTTCTCCTCCCCGACTGAGTACAGCCTGAGCTAAGCCCTGCTTTCCCTTCCTGAGTCACTAAACGGTTTGCCAGAACTTATTTGAGGCCACCCAAAAATCCTTCCACATGGCCTCCCCGAACTCCTCCCACACCTGGGTTTTTGCTTTGGCGACCACTGAAGCTGCAGCCCTCCTGGTCTCCCGGTACCCGTCTACTGTTTCAGGAGACCCCTGGGCCAACCAAGCCCGAAAGCCCTCCTTCTTCAGCCTGATGGCTTCCTTCACCGCTGGTGTCCACCAGCGGGTTCTTAGGTTGCCGCCACGGCAGGCACCGACAGCCTTCTGACAACAGATCCTAGCCGCCGCCTCTGCAATGGAGGCTCTGAACATGGCCCACTCGGATTCCATGTCCCCAACCTCCCCCAGGACAGAAGAGAAGTTCTTCCGGTGGTGAGAGTTAAAGACCCTACGGACAGGGGCTTCCACAGTTCACCCGCACTACCCGTTTGGGTTTACCATGTCTGTCCGGTAGCCTCCCCCGCCATCTGATCCAACTCACCACCAGGTGGTGATCAGTTGACATCTCTGCACCTCTCTTCGCCCAAGTGTCCAAAACATGCGGCCGCAGATCTGCTTATACGACTGCAAAGTCAATCATTGACCTTTGGCCTAAGGTGGTCTGGTACCAGGTACACTTATGTTTGAACATGGTGTGTGTTATGACCGGTCCATGGCTAGCACAGAAGTCCAACAACAAAGCACCATTCTGGTTCAGATCGGGCAGGCCATTCTTCCTGATCACCCCCCTCTAGTTTTCTCCATCGAGTACCCTATGGAGTACCCGGATGGAACCCTTCTCAGGATGCCTTCCAAGGACTCCAAGAAGGCCAGATATTCTGAATTGCTGTTTGGTGCATAAGCACACACAGCAGTCAGAGCCTTCCCCCCAGCGACTTGCATGGAGGCGACTCTCTCGTTCACTGTTGAAAACTCCAAAACAGCGGCTCTCAGCCGTGGACATGTGAGTATCCCCACACCCACATGGCGCCTCACACCTTGGGCAACTCCAGAAAATTAGAGAGTCCTGCCCCTCTCCAGGAGTTTGGTTCCAGAACCGGTGCTGTGCATGGAGGTAAGCGTATATCTAGTTGGTACCGCTCCACCTCCCGCACCAGCTCCGGCTCCTTTCCCGCCAGCGAGGTGATATTTCACGTCCCTAGAATCAGTCGGCGATGCCGGGGATCCACACGCCCAGGACCCCTTTGCCTACCGCCCGGTTTACAACGCACCTGACCCCAATGACTCTCCCAGCACGTGGTGGGCCCACAGGGAGGTGGCTCCTCGTTGTCTTTATGGGCCACCAGACGCTCGCCTATGAGCTCCCCTCCCAGGTCTGGCTCCAGAACAGGCCCCGGTTTCCCTTGTCTGGGCAAGATGACATAGTTCGTTGTAAGCCTTTTCATGAGGATCTTGAACCTCTCTTAGTCTGGCCCCTCCCCTGGGACCACTTTGCCATGGGAGACCCTACCAGAAGCTATTGCCTCAGACAACACAACTACCAGGTTCACTGGGCACCCAGACTAGTACAACTGCCTGGCAACACCTCGAGATAGGCATAATGGCGGGCTGCACCATCTCCCCATTGGCGTTTACCATGGCAATGGAGCTCATTATTCGAGCGTCCCGATGGGTGGTTGGAGGGGAACGGTTGAAGAGCGGGCTGCGTCTTCCTCCAATCAGGGCGTACATGGATGACATGACGACAATAACAACAACAAGCGCATGCACCAAACGTCTGCTGGATAAACTCCAGGGAAACATCAAATGGGCACGAATGGAGATTAAACCCAGCAAATCCTGCAGTATTGTCAAAGGCCAGCTTGCAAATGAGAGGTTCCACGTCAACAACGAGCCAATACCAACAGTTCTGGAGAAGCCTATCAAAAGCCTTGGGCACTGGTATAGCGCAGAACTCAAAGACTCAAAGCAGGTGGAACAACTCAGGCAGGATAACATCAGTGGCCTCAAGCAGATCAACAACACTGCTCTTCCTGGGAAGCTGAAGCTGTGGTGCTTTCAGTTTGGACTGCTGCCCCGTCTGATGTGGCCAATTTCCATCTATGAGGTCACTCTATCCCATGCCAATCGGCTGGAGAGGCTGGTGAATGCACAAGTGAGGAAGTGGCTTGGTCTGCCGAGATGCCTTACCAGCATGGACCTGTATGGCAACGGAGCCCTCTCCCTACCAATCTCAAGCCTGGCGGAGGAGTACAAATGTGCCAAATCAAGGCTGGAAATGACTCTCACAGAATCCCGGGATCCATTTGTCAGAGGTGCGGCTCCAACCTTAGCAACGGGGAGGAAATGGAAGCCATCTGCAGCAGTCGCAGTTGCAAAGACACCGGGATATAGTGGGGCATGTCCAACATGGCAGAGGGGGTCTTGGTTTGGAGGCAACAACACCCACATGGCAAAAGGCTACTCCAACCGAGTGGCGGCATATGGTGGTGGAGGGACTGCGCCACCAGGAGGAAGCAGCCAGGTGTGCCAAAGCAGTCTCCCAAGCTCAGCAAGGCCGCTGGATGAAGTGGGAGGGCATGGAAAGGAGGAAAATCACATGGAACGAGCTGTGGAGCATGGAGTCGCATAGGATAAGTTTCATCATATGATGTCCTGCCCTCTTCAACCAACCTACATCTCTGGTATGGAGAGGACCCAGCCTGTCTCCAGTGTGCAGCCCCAGCAACCCTCAAACACATTTTGGTGGGTTGCAAAACCAGTCTAACTCAAGGAAGATACACCTGGCGCCACAACCAAGTGCTGAAGTGTTTGGCTGCCGAACTTGAGAACAAGAGGGTAACCATCAATGCCATGCCTCCAAACGCCCAGTCTACCTTCCCACGGAAAACAACCTTCATCCGGGTAGGGGAGAAACGGCGGACCAAGCAATCTTCTCTGGATTTGGGCCCAATGAACGCAGCCCAGGATTGGGAAATGCGGGTGGACTTCGGCCAGAGGCTCACCTTCCCACCCGAAATTGCAGCGACCAACCTGCGCCCAGACCTAGTCCTCTGGTCCAAGTCCTGCCAGCGTGTCTTCATCGTTGAGCTGACTGTCCCATGGGAGAATGCCATCGATGAGGCATTCGAACGGAAGAGGCTGCGGTATGCCAACTTATCAGCTGAAGCAGAGGGGTGGGGTTGGACCGTGAAGGTGTGGCCAGTGGAGGTGGGCTGCAGAGGCTTTGTAGCCAGGTCCACCACAAGGCTCCTGAAGTATGTAGGGATCAGAGGGCAGGCCCAACGGAAGGCAATCAAAGACCTTGCCACTGCAGCAGAACGGGGCAATAACTGGCTATGGCTGAAACGTAGGGACGCAACATGGGCCGCTAAATGACCACGCGGTGCCACCGTGCGACACACACCCAGGTCTGATCAGCCTGTGGTGGGCCAACCTCAGCAGAGGGTGTTTTGTGATAAGTAGCCGAAACACCCAATGACGTTGCGGCACACAACTGACGATGTGTCGTGCTGATGGCACCACATGAGCGACGCCTAATTCCACCCCGCCCAAGAGAACATCTCCAGCCCCACTCAATTGTGCTGATGTTTAGGGATCTTTAACAACAAGTCCTATTAAGAAGTCTGCTACATTGATTCCTGAGCTCTCTGCTTTGCTACAGACAATCTAGAACCTGAACCTGAGCCTAATCTTCAGCCACAGTAGATTGTTCAAAAGCGCGCATAACAGACAGCAAACCACAACAAAACAATTATTAAAAAAATATGTCAAATACTCCTTATTCTTACCTTTCTGATGATAAACTCAGCACTCTAAAAAGCTACAAGGTCAGCTCCAATGACGAATCCTGAGTCTGTGTTGGTTTTGGTCTGACTCTGATCTCTGTTAAGCAGATACGTGTGTGTGTGTTAAAGCCATATGACCAATGCAATCATGTGGTGTGTATGTGCTGCAGGGCATCCATTACTGTCAGCTAGCTCAAGCCAGGCAACCCCGCCCTCATCTCCATTATGTCATGCTTTCTTTGATCCCATGTACAGCCTCACACAAGAAAAAAATGTGCATGCAAACCTTTGTTGGCATCAACGCATTTGGTCACAACAGAGACATTATTTGAAGCGATTGTATTTCAAAGAGGGACCACAAACAATTTCCTGAAAGAGCGTGAAGCTTTTACAGCAGGTCAACTCATTATTGATTCACATTTACTCTTTGTATTCAGGGTAGATTGAACTTGACTGAGTGGCTGTGTGTGTTTTACATAACGTACAGAAAAAAAGTCGTGTTGTTAGAAGGGATCTAGCGTCCACTTTCTATGGAGTGTCTTCATCATGCTCTGCTGATGCTCCATGCATACGGTGATCTAACTGTGACCTTGTTGACTTGCAAAAGGACAAACATTGACAAACATTATCCATTGACGACCATACACATTTTCTTCCAAAATAGGGTGCCATAAGGGATACCGCAAGAGGTGTGACATGGCTCTCTACAGCACGCACGATGTATTTAGTCTCGTTCAGCACATTTTGAGTGCCAGCTGCTAATTTCCTTTGGGTTTGAAATTCCAAAATGTATGTGAGTATTTAAAGGGGATTATATGACATTATATGTTTGAAATGATCATCACCATAGAAATCTATGCAGTTTAGTTTGTCGCTGTTACTAAAATATGAATATGAATTTAGTGAACGCTCCATTCTGCGGTGAACGCAGATAACAGTACAGTTTTTAGTTACTCTATCCACACATACAATTCACGAAAGCTGAAAGAGTGTTGTTCTAAAAAATGCTTTTGTTTCCAGATTTGAGATATAATTGTTTGTTTATTGGCCAGGGGGTCTCTATTTGACCAGATTGGGGTGCGCTTGCAGGGTGTCCTATGTGTCATTGCCTATGTGCATGTGTATTGAACAATAAGTCATCTGCATAACAACTGTGTGTAGATTAATGTAGAATGTCCTAAATGCAGTGTTCATGCTTTCTGGGTATGGGTTCTTCCAAAGATGTAGGAGAGGACGAAGTTAATGCGTTTTTTAATAAACAACATAAATCGCTCATGCGCGTTTAAGGAATATCCACAAGAACAAACAATGCAACACAATCGTAGATTTGTGTGAAGAGGGGTACAGCGTCGGGGACCTGGCAGAGTCCTCCCACGCCATTCGTACCCAGCCTCTGCTGTAGGAAGGGTGTACAGGTGTTATTAAGTAGCATTCCCTTAATTGCATTCATTCGCTACAGCTGTGTCAGGCAAATTTCTGTCATTGCCTGACATCACTATAGTCGTGATATTGATAGACTTTATATTCATACTTTTCTGGCAGCAGAAAAGCATTTGGGTATGTCAGGACTGGCATGGGAAGAGGTGGGGGACAATCTTGAACTCCGGTTGAGTCAGGAACCAATTTTAATTGGTTTTTACTTGTTTTAATTATTGTGATTGTAATGGAAAGCTTATTGCGAAAGGACAGGAATTCAAGCAGTTCATTACAGATATGTTGGACAAGCCAGATATCACTAGTATACAGGAAACATGGCTTATGGGGGGGGGGTGTGCTACTTTTAACAAGTAAGGAATCCCGGTCATAAGGTTATGTGGTGTGGACGTTTTAATTCCCATAGCACTCTGTGTGGTGGGGTTACCACAAACAGCAATGGTCAGATTATGGAGTAATTGGTGGAAGAAAAAGGTCTGTTTGGTATATTGATGTGACCAAAGGGAATCAATCTGCTCTTGATGGTACCCTAGCCACAAATGTAATGGCTGTGAGCAGTGAACGGGAGTTATGGGAGGAATAAACAACAGGGAGTGATCACTATCCAATAATGTGCACATTGGAGCTGGTGGCAGAAACACGTTAGGGACAAATTCCAAGAGTTGTGTGAACATAATGTGAGGTTAATTGCAGGGAATGGGGATGTGGATAAATTAAATGCAATATAGGAAGCAGCAACAGGGTCAATTCCTCAAACTAAAGGAAGAATGAATAGGAAAGCAGTCCCTTGGTGGACAGAAGACTGTAGTAAGGCAGTGAAAGAAAGAAAGAAGGCTTTCAGAATACTTCAAAATACACATCATTGACAGCATTGTATACAGGACAAGAAAGCACAGGCTCTTGTTAGAAACACATATTGGCAAACATTTAGTGATGGGCAGGAACAGGAGGGAGTGGGATTACCCTGTAATGAGAGATAATGATGAGACAGCAGTGTGACAAAGATAAGGCAGACATGATGGTAAAAAAACCTTCAGAGGCAGGGAAGAGGGAAATAGATCAAACAATGAGGGAGTATCTTGGTGTGATAGGAAGGAAAGAGGACACTAAGCCCCATTCACTTTACAGGAGATGAAAAGAGCTACTGATAAATCTGGTAATACCACTCAAGGGATTTTCCAGATCTGCTATATCATGCTAAAATATATTGGAGATATTGGGTTTGTGAATATTGTGAATTTGTATATTAGTATATAGTATGTATATATAGTATGGGAGGAAGGGAAGTTGCCAGCAAGATAGAAGGTAGTAGAGAGCCTCTAGGTAGGTAAAAATCCTACCAAATCAACTGTCAAGT
>OMOU01044544.1:0-10672 GCA_900312585.1 Malacocephalus occidentalis
CCACTCACTGTGGCAACCAGCACGGTGTGGCGGCTGTTTCAATTCTACCGTCAACCCACAGCACTGTCACAACACACGCACACACACACACATATGTTCGACTCACCGCATGACACATGATTCTCCCCAAGGACTTCATATTTCAATCAGTCCACACTTACACATTGATTGTCTGGCACACTTTTTACAGCGGTGATCTATAATGCTTTAAACAACACTGTTATTTATCACCTCAGGTAGCATTTGTTGATTGTGCTATAATATATTGATGTTAATATTGAGTTGGCACATTTCCGTGCGTGTGTGTGTGCGTGTGTGTGTGTGCATTTAACGGTGCTGTCATAAGGTCTCGGGTGTCTGTTTAGTAGTTCGGTTATGGCTGATATGTTGCTGAGGTGACAGATTTATACGACACATTGCTTGACATCTAATCTATTTGAATATGTCGCTGTTGCCTGCTGTAATAATTGTATTAGCTATGACACCAACAACACGTTTAAACTGAAATAAACAATTTAACAATTATTATCAAGTGGTATGCTCTTCATTTAAGTATTTACGGTTCACCGGTTCAAGTACTTTCAGAAATGGATAACAATTGATAAACATCATGAATTCAAGACTCTTTCAGTGTTTTTACATAAATGTATGAAGAGAATCAGCAAACCAAAAGCTTACCGTCTCTGAGGCACAGGTGAGAACAGGTGTATAATGGAATCTCTTCGGCCGTCACAGTGTCTGAGTCAATCTGAACATAATGCATGAGAGTCAACAATAGACATGGCGGGGAGGAGGCGGGGGGAGAAGGGAGGGCCAATAGCATGGTATTCAAAGGGCAACCAGGAACCTGCCCAACCTGATTCTACACCTGCCAGCAGTGGCAACACACCTCCATCTGACACTGGGATTCAAATGAGTCAACAATGGACAGAGGACCAAAAAAGGTTTGGTTTAGAATGAAAGAAGGTACATCAAGCATATATGGATTATTTTGCGGTGAATTAATATAATGGAAGATAATGTGCAGTGGGCAGTGGGCTTGCCTATGTGTCTTAGCGGCTCTGTGAATTCCCCAAAGTGTGGGCGGAGTCAGAACACACAGGTGGTTCTTATGGGTGCTCCCACCTTGGCACGGCAGCGTTGTGGAGTCATGGCTGCCATGGCAACACTACAGAGCATGACGGAGGCTCACATTTCAGCCCTGCCTTTTGTCCAGTTTATTTCAAGCTTGAAGTGATGCAGAATGGACGGTGCGGCAGTGATGATGTCACAGGTCCACCGCGTCACGCTGTCTTGACTTTTGTACCAGTTGTCCTCCTGAGTGTGGAAGACTCCATTCAGGATCAGTGAACACAAGAGTGACACTCCCAACATCTTGGCATTATAGGGTGTGTGTGTGTGTGTGAGTCTGAGCGTGAGTGTGAGTGGGTATGTGTGTGTGTGTGTGTGTGTGTGTGTGTGTGGGTGTGCGTGTGTGTGTGAGAGTGAGTATGAGTCTGTGTGTGTGTGTGTGAGAGTGAACACGTGTGTATGTGTGTATATGTAGCTGTTGAGGAAGTGTTCTGCTAGGAGAGCAAAACTCTCTTCATTACACCCGAGTCAGAAATGCAATTTTAGCTAATCCCCCAAAACTCCAAGCCGCGCAGCAACAACATTTTGGGGCAACAGAAAAACTTGACGGGCAGTAACACAACAACAACCAACGGCAGATGTCAAACGTATATATTAACGTATAAAATAGAGTGTAGCAATACCTCTTGCCACAATGCCCCTTCTGTGGCTTAGTTTGTGGTTATTGACCGGAGGGCGACACAGCAGATGTGCTCATGCGAAAACAGCATTTAATCGCTTAACAAAACGATGTTGCATTGGCACATTGGCACAGTGCCATTGGCATAGTCCAAGTAAACAATAATAATAACAGTTCTTGTCACGCAGTCGGTGTCTGACTCGAGGGCGGGGTCCTCCCTTGCCGTCCGTACCCAGCCTCTTACTCTGGGAGAGTAAACAGGTGTCAAATAAATATGATCAGCTGCGTCAATCACAAGCATTTTGCCACTCCGCTCCCCTTGTCTCAACCCACCAGTGCTAGACGACACCTCCTCGTATACCACATACCTAATAAAGAATTTCATCTAGTGTTTTTGGAGCAATACAACCAACCAAATATTCCTTGTGAGTCATTAATTAACCAGTTACTTTTACTTTGACTTGAGTAGGTTTCTGAAATGGTAATAATAACTTCGGTCATTTTTTATGTGGACAGTTGCACTTTTACTTGCGTTATCAGTACTGTAGGCACCACTAGAATGTAGAGTACATTCAGCCGTTTGATATGCTAGTAGGCAAAAGGCATGTGACTGTCGCCTAACTAATGTTGTCCACCTCTACTTTGAGTTGATCTCATTCAGTATTGGAGCATTGCAGTGCGTGCCCTTGAGACACATACAGCATGGATACAGTCAGGCCCGGCTTCAAACCCTATAAAACGTCTAAAATGATCTAGTTTGCTGTTGCAGGTTCTTGACCATAAGGTGTCACTAAATTCCACGCTGACCAGAGCGAACCCCATGGTCTCCAATTGTGGGCCCGGCGGTATGGGGAGGCACGAGGGGCCTGGCCTGGATACATCATTGAACATCACTGTATGTGTCACTTGTAATCACTTTCAAAGCATGATAATATCGTTATGGTTTTGATTTCCATTAACAGCCAGCAAATTACGGGTTTAATGTTTTCATGGAATGAAACAAAAGTAAAGTTATGCATGGTAGATGAGTACAAGCTTCAAAGAAAGGGTGAGTTCTCTGTCCTCTGTCCCAAAAGAAGGAAATGCACATTGCGAATGCCAATGATTTATTTTGCATATACTTTGTTAGTTAAAACACATGCATTTATTGAGAAGAATTCCTATCTAGATCCGATCCTTTTGTTCAGGAAAAAGGATGTGGAAAACAAACATTGTGAACTCTTCTTTCTCTCTCTCTCTCTCTCTCTCTCTCTCTCCCATCTCACCTTGCATAAAACATTAAAGTAACGGAGGGGAATAGTTGTAGATAGTTCTGGAGCATGACCCTGCAAAGTTATTGACTCCTTCCTCTAATCCTCCTTATCCAATTAGGCTGCTGTGTATTCAGATGGAGATGGCTGCTTTGATGTGCCAATAACCGGGCGCCGGTCTCGCCCCTGCGCCCTGTTGTTCTGCTACATCGCTCTGCAGTTACGGAGCGGTAGCGGTGCTCTGGCCTGGGCAATTTAGCCATGTGCTAATTTAGCATTGGCTGGTCGTAGCGTTTACTCTGAAATCCTCCACTGCTGTATGTGGCCTACCCTCACTGTGTGTGTGTGTGTGTGCGCATGTATGAAAGCTTTATCTATGTTTTTAGCATTTTTATATATATAGATTTCAAAATATATGAATTGCCACCTTTAACAATTAGTTAATTTCAGAAGCCATTTTTAATCATTTTTGATTAATATACAATGAATTGTGCAGCCCTAGTGTGTGTGTGTGTGCGAGTGAGTGCGAGTGAGTGCATGCGTGCATTTACACGTGCGCGCTGCTCCGCGCGTGCCAGCTACTGCGGTCTATTGGAGCCCAGGGTAGCTTCCCTCTGTCCCCAGAACAGGAGTCTCCATTACATCGCTGCTGATTACTGCTGCCCTGTGAGCTAAACTCCCCCCCGAGGGTCTGTCTTTCACTCTGTCTCCCGCTATCTATTGAGCTTCTCGCCATTCTAGTTCGTAGTATTCGTTGTATACGTTGTTGCCAATTGGGATGTTGTTGATTGAATTTGATTGTTGTTGGGTTGTCCATACAGTATTAACATTATTAACTTGAGCTTCCGTTGCCATTGCTTTATTCCAATCCATTTCTATGTATCCACCTACCGGTATGTTAAAGTTACTTTTGAACGATTTTGGGGTGGTGAATGTGGTAATAACCAGCCGCGCTGGTAGCTGAGGTAGTTAAATTAGGTTATTTGTCTCTGTAGTAGTAAAACCACCGCTGGGGAAATCCCTAAATGGGCTTGGTTCTTCACTGTCACAAAGTACTCTATCTGCATAGCACATGTGTGGCCACTCCTCGCATACAGGAATTGGGATTCATGGAGGCTCTATGTAATGTGTCATTGAAAGCATCAAAAATAGCATTTTTTAATTATGTACATCCAGGAGCTGGCATGAGCCTCACATAGATAACTAACCGCTCCTTATATCCTTGCACTGGGCCAAATTGTCTGTTTAATTAATCAACAACTGGTGAATCACAAAATGAAAGCACTTTATTTGCCTTGACATACTGTCTGTGTGTGTGTGTGTGTGTGTGAGAGAGAGAGAGTTTCAATGTAGATGTCTACTCTGAATATGTGTGTGGTGTGTGTTTGTGTGCATGTCCATGCCAGTGTGTGTGTGTGTTGGTCGATGTAAATGTGTGTATCTATGTTTGTGTGTGTTTGAGACCACTGTGTCAATCCCTACAGGGCCGAGAGGCAGCAGATGTGTGTTTTCATCTACTCTGATGACACCTTGCATTAGTGTATGGTTGTCATGCCTTTTATCCTTGGTCCACCCTGACTGCCGGGCCTCCAAGCATTCAGCACGGCTGCTGACTTGGAGATGTTCCGCTGCAGCATCTCACAACAACCAATGCAATACTCTGACTTAGTGCTCTGAGTAGTCAACACAACCATGGCTCTATGCGGCCTGTGCTCGCCTCACCTTGTTTACATTTCTTACCAAACATTTATATTTATTCAAAAGTGTAGACATCCTAGCCCGTGGTTGTTAAGATGTTTTCACAACATTAAAGGCATTTTTTAAGATAAGGTAAGATAAGATAATCCTTCATGAATTCCATAGTGGGGCAATGTGCAGAGGTACAACAGCAAAAGAGGGTCACCAAATAGCCTGAAGCATCAGTAAAGAAGACACTAGCTATAAAACTAGCTATAATAAAGATGGATATAGAATAAATAACTAGTCTAGTCTCCACAATTTGACTTCACATTATTGCACATAGGGAATATTTAAATGATTGCACATAGGAAATATTGATATTGCACAGGTTAGCATGCAGTATATTGATATTGCACATGAGAGAATTAGTTAGGTGTGTGCGCGTGCATGTGTGTGGTCTACCGGGAGCAGTGTTTGTTGTATCGTCTGACGTGTACAATATAGAAATTGGAAAATAGGTTTAAACAGAAATTTAAATATTGCTCCGACTGTGTCTCCAGTGTGTCTTGTGTGTTGCCTTTCCCTCGTGTTTCCTCTGCTCCCCTGTCTGGGAAATGCTACAAAGCACCTCCTGTTCCATGTTACTGCGGCAGGCTTCCCACAGCAAAGCAAATAATTCAGTGGAGTTTAGATCTCCAGCAGCAGCTTGGGGCTGGAGCGACTGAGTGTGAGCCCCTTAGCCATTATATATTATAGATAATGATCTCTGTGAGCGTCATAGAGGGGGAAAAGCTAGCCGTCCTTCCCCAAACCTCTGTTTACCACCTAGTCCTCCTGTCTCCTTCTCCCTGGCAGATGAACCCATGCAACTCGGTAGAGCCTGGCTGAAAGCATGGTTGTGCATTTACCATGGTCATGCCCAGCCTTTTTTCTTTGACTCCTTCAAGTTTAGCCAGTGAGAGTGGGGACTGGGGTGAGTTTAACCACATGCTCACCGGTTCCCATGTCCAGAATGCAGCTTGATGTGGAACCAACAATCTCTTCCACTTTGTGCTTTGGCGGATCAAGAGCTGCAGAAAGCATAATTAACCGCATTTACTAAGATGCCATATCCGTTCAATCACTAGACGTTCCACTTGTCCATGGCCTCAAAAGTAAGCTCTATGGCTAAGGTAACTCACATGACTGAGCCCCTGCATCCCATCCTCATTTTGAGCCCATCCAATTCTACGCCAACTGTTCCCCTCTCATAATTACATCCCATCCCAACATCGCTTGGTCCAGTAGCAAGGTTCAGAGCTGGAGCTCCTTTTTCCATTCATCCTGCGTAAGGTCTGCCCTAGCCCCTGCATAGGTTACTGCTCCCTCATTGCACACAATGAAGCCCCAGTCCTGTCATCTATTCCCGCTGTTTACCATGACCTTTACAGAAGCTCTTGAGTAATCGGTGAGCTCTCACTTTGAGGCCTCGTCACCCGTATGATTGTACCATTGATCTGCTCCATTGTTCCTTCCTGAGACTGGGTCTCACCCTGAGAGGGAAGCCATGGGGACCTACATCCACAACGCTGTAACAGTAGGTATCATAAGGGCCATCATCCTGCCCTGTTGCTCCGGGATATTTAATCATTGAGAGTGGTCAGGTGAAGGCGTATCCTGGGAAGATCAGGGAGTGTCAGAGGTCAGAGGATGACTCTGTTTCACTCTGCCTTACAGACCTGGTTCCAGAAACGTCTATTCTGACAGTGACAGTGACAAACCCAGCCGAACCCAATAGCATCCTTCTCTCATCCTATGTGATGGTCAATCCCTTAATCCCATAATGGCCCTGGTATCTGTTTGTTCCTGTGTCTCCGAATGTGAACCACAATCACAGGTATGTCAGACTCTGTGTGTGTGTGTGTGTGTGTGTGTGTGTGGTGGGCGTGGCACTCAATTCATTGTCCTGGCTCCTTGATAGCTGTTCATTCCATTCACCTGTTGCAAAGCCACGCACCTGTTGCAAAGTCCACCTTAACGTCAGCTCTGCAGTATATCGTTGGCTCCAAGAATGAGCTGTGTATTTTTGACTTGCTAGATGTACATCGTCTCTCGTTGACCATCCTGCCCAGCTCAGCTCAGATCTGCCCTCTGCCATGCTCCGCCTCTCCACCTCCGGCCTTGCCTGCCACCTTCATTTCCCTTCACCCCCACAATAAACCTCTTCTCATATGCTCAAATGTCATTGTCTGGGTCTGTGTTTGAGTCCACCTGTACATCACTCTGCCAAGTCTCAACTCTTCTCTGGCACCGCAGTGGTGGCATGAGCACCCGGCTAATGGCAGGATGGCAGAGTAGCAATTTTGAAACACGTTCTATTAGTCTCACAACTATGCTTGAAATGTGTGAAACCTGCACTATTCTTATCTTTATGTATCACAGCAATATATTGCTGTCTTCTTCAACAAATGTACTCTTTGTAAGTCGCTTTGGATAAAAGTGCCTGCCAAATGCCCTAAATGTAAATGTACTGATCATAACAGAAAATAACTATAGTTTACTGTGTACATTCTACTCCCCGGTGTTTGACCTTTATATGGTATGGAAGCTAAGCCAATTAGGAGCCCTTTGTGAGAGAAATCACGAGGAAAAAATTATAGGTATGTTTCTGTACTATTGTTTGTAACCATAATATGAACAATATTTTTTTTTTATATCTTCAATCAGAACACAAAGCAAATTCGAAACAGAAAAATTGTTTCATGAACCACCAGTGCACCAGGGCTGATTGTTTACCAATTGTTTCACAAATATGTTCTGATTGATCCTGATAGGCAGAGCGTGGGATGTGAGCAGCAGAACATTCAGAAAGTTCCCGATATCACTTCAAGGTATTCACAGAGCTCTCACAGCTAGTTTTACCCACTTTTGGACACTTTTTTGGAGGCCAGTGCCAAATGACGTGCGTAGAGAAGCGATAATTATCCAACAACAGCAACAACTGCCTTCCCTGCAGAGCGTTAACATATGAGAATACAATTATGGCTGATCCAAGAGATGGCACAGTGCAGCGCTTTGAGACCGAGTGGCAGCGACACATTAATATTACCCATCTGCTCCAAACCTGTTCAAGAGCGCAGGCACCGAGGAGACCAACTCTTTAATTGGATCATCAAGTATTTCAGGTTGTAAACCTTTCAAATGAGCGCTTCCTGAGCAGCGATCCATCTGTGCTTTTCATTGGACCTGCATTTTAGATATGATCTGCCAATTACACATCCTTTGAGACTTAAAAGCTCCAAGCATGCTGATGATGACGATGAAAAGGTGAATATGCCCACAGGAGGCCTACCATGGGGGTAGGGGGGCAGGATAAAAGCACTCCACTTGGTACTTGGACGTGGTACCCTGGTACAGCCAAACAGAGCAGACGCTTTGTCCAATGCGACTTGAATGAGATAATTTGTCCAAAGAGAGTGAAACAACAATACATCGCTGACGGTTCAGTAGGATTTATATCGAACAAGTTTCAAGCACTCATAATTGCCAGGTTAATAGAACAACTTTCAAGCACTTCATTAATAATTGCTAGTTTTACCCCTTGCTGCTTAACAGCAAGTTGGCTATATAAGACGTCACAGCTTCACAGTGCCAAGTACTATTTTAAGAGATAGCTGAACATACACAAGTGCTAGGGATCCAAGAGGAGAACGGATTCAAACCCTGGTTAGGGTAATTAGGAGTGGGTTAGGGAGGAGAGGTGGTGGGAGTAAGGAGGGAAGCTATGCAGAGTCCAGCTGAACTCTCAACAAGTGAGCCTTGGAGTATCTGAGAATTGTATTGCTGCTTTATTAATTATGTAATTAATTAATTTACAATCCATTGATTTATTTTGAAGAATACTTGTATACACTATGTATACACTGATACATAATATGTATCAGTGTGTTTTACGAAATAAGGAGACAAGCATCTGCTTATTGGAAATCTAACAAACACAGTGAACATAGATTTACATACATTTAAAACAAAGAAACAGTCAAGTCTGCACGCACACAGCTGTTTGAATCCATGAAACAGTTATCTCTGCATCAGTGAGCTTATGTGAAGTGACTTGCACTCAATGAAGAATTAAAACACTTCAGCAGCTTTAAAATGAAATGGCAAAGCAGCAGTAAAATGAAAGAGAACTTAATGAGTGTGCAGATGCTAACTATAAATGCACAAAGCTTAGATAGGCCCACTTTACTGCTCTTAAAGCTAGCTTTCCATTACAAATGAGTGAGGTTAAAACGTTACCTACCACTAGGTGTCAGTCTAGGTCTGCCTCACTGTTCACACTGTTCACAAACACGTCAGAAAATAATTTTTCTTTTCATGATCAATTTATTTCTACTTGGAATAATCGTCTTGAATCGTTCAGGCCTATCTCATACCTATCTCTGAATTAAAATTTCTATGATACATCTACATTGCTAACCCTAACCCATAAAACAGAGGTAGGCTATGCTTGCTGAAGGCTTACTAGTTTAATGGACACCCATTGCTGAGTTAATTTAATTGACATCCTTGCTGTTGTGTTATGTCTATGTAATGATTGATTGTCACTGGCCGTGGAACAGTGGACCAGGTCTTTACCTTTGTTGGGGGGGGCATGGGAGTTTGCTCATCCAGTCCATCCATCCATGTGCTTTGTGGACTTGGAGAAGGCTTATGACCGTGTTCCCCGGGAAATCCTGTGGGGGTTACTGCAGGAGTATGGGGTGCCGTGGCCGTTAGTACGTGTCATTTGGTCCTTGTACAAACAAAGTAAGAGCTGTGTCCGTATTCTCGGCACAAAGTCAAGCACGTTCTCAGTGGGTGTTGGGCTCCGCCAAGGTTGCCCCTTGTCACCAATTCTGTTTGTGATTTTCATG
This sequence comes from Malacocephalus occidentalis, assembly GCA_900312585.1. Classification (NCBI taxonomy): domain Eukaryota; kingdom Metazoa; phylum Chordata; class Actinopteri; order Gadiformes; family Macrouridae; genus Malacocephalus; species Malacocephalus occidentalis. Next base: position 9,576 of record OMOU01044544.1, read on the forward strand.
GAGAATCTCAAGGCGTAGCCGAGGTGAGGAGTGTGTCCGGTTTGGGGACCTCAGAATTGCATCCCTGCTCTTTGCAGACGATGTAGTTCTGTTGGCTACATCAGACCGTGACCTCCAACATGCACTGGGGCGGTTTGCAGCCGAGTGTGAAGCGGTCGGGATGAGAGTCAGCACCTCCAAGTCTGAGGCCATGGTTCTCTGCCGGAAAACGGTGGAGTGTTCCCTCCGGGTTGGGAGTGAGTTGCTGCCTCAAGCGAAGGAGTTCAAGTATCTCGGGGTCTTGTTCACGAGTGAGGGAAAAATGGAGCGGGAGATGGAAAGACGGATTGGTGCGGCATCTGCAGTAATGCGGGTGCTGTACCGGTCCATTGTGGTGAAGAAGGAGCTGAGCCGAAAGGCGAAGCTCTCAATTTACCGGCCCATCTACATTTCAACTGTGAGCCTTGCCCATGGTTAGCGCTCTCGTACAGTGACAGGAGGAGCGGAGCGGCAGGAATTAGATTAGATTAACTTTATTGTCACCCTAACCCTAACCCTAACCAGTACAAAGAAATGCAGTTAGCATCTAACCAGAAGTGCAAAGTAGTAGTAAGTGCAACAGTATAACAGTGAATGGTAAAAGCAGCAGTATGAGCAGAATATACAGAGAATGTACACCATCTACAGCAGGGGTGTCAAACTCAATTTCATCCTGGGCCATCCTAAGGCTTACAGTAAAACGTCCTTCCCACCCACGTCACTGTTTGGTTGACGAGGTAACTTCTCTCCGTGTCTCAATCTGGTGCCAACGAGATTCAGACATGGAGGAACAGACATTGTAGTGTTGAACTTGTTGAACTTGTTGAAAATGAATTACACATAGATGATCCAAAACCTGTTTGTTGCTTTTTAATGTCCTGCATTCTGGTGATTTTTTTCCCGCCCCCTGCTCAAACGACAGCGTTGATGTCAATGTGTCATTGCAATATTGCGTCGCCTTGACTAAGCACTGGCCTGGTCCGCCTCTCAGTGGACTGACTACAGGCTTTTTTTTTTCAATCTGTAACATGCCGACCATATAGACGACCAGGTCACCGGGAGTTCCCGGTGCTCCTGAT
>OMOU01044547.1:0-13413 GCA_900312585.1 Malacocephalus occidentalis
ATTGATAAAAAAAAGTCATGCAACCCCTATATATATACACACACACAGATACGTTAAGTTAACAATTAAGATAAGTAATAAAATAAGATTATTAAAATATGAATTGAATAGTGAAGCAGACATTGTGTTTGCTGAACCCGTGCTGTGCTTCTTGGTTTGTGAATTTGTTGCCAGGTTGTGGCTGAGTCCTCTGTTTCCACGGTTACCAGACGACAGTCAATCCAGTGATGGCGAGTCTTCCACCCAATTTAAGAATGACCTGCTGGAGTACCTGGCATCATACCGGGCGCCAGAACTCGGAGAATGGATCCAACGCATCCGAGAGCATGACCTCTCAGAGGCCAGGTAAAACATACACACACACACAGAGCCTCCAACATTCACGGTAGGCTGGTGACAAATCCACATCACCATACACCTATAGGGTGCATAGGGCGAATATCTTATCAGGAAAATGTTTAAAAGTATATTTATATACATCTCACAGTCTACTAACAAACTGTCCTGGAAAGTTCAAAACGATTCTCGGTTCACGATTGAGTACATATGAGTAGTATGGTTATTGTCCCAGAATATATTTATAAGTGATTATTGTCATTTATTGAGTGTTGTCATTTAAGACAATATGCCACTGATATAAATAAAATAATCACATAATAAGTACACACTTTCAATGAGCAATTGATGTTTGATTCTTCAGAATATTCAGACATTGTCGTCGGAATGTCAGAAAAAACATCTGGGTTATGTTTCAAGCTTGTTGACTATGTAAGTCGTCAAAAGCCTTCCCATTGTACAGTCATGGATTGTTGAAATAGGTCAGTTCGCCAACAGTTAGTGGCTGGGTAGGTGGAGTTCCCCCATGTGATCGAGGTATTACACGATACAATACAAAAGAAAAGTATTACAATCATCACCGCCCACCTGAGATGTCACGATATGAAAACGGAACGTGAGCAGTGGTGGCGTATCAAGAAGATCACGCATCTCAATAGAAGCGTATGCAGCTGATCACCGATGAGCCCTGTGTGTCTCATCCCATCTCGCTGCCCAGGAGACAGAGCTCCCACTACTCCTCTCTGTGGGGTTATCGCTTGGTCAATACACAATTGGCGAATGACAAATGACCCTGCCCTGAAGAATAGCCCAACTAAAACGCAGTGGGACTGTATATCAGTGACCTACATTTCTGGAAACTACCACAGACATAAAAACTAAAAACATTGTGTACATTTGGACACAATCTTCCAAACTTTCCAAACTTTCTTATTCCTATGAAATCACCTATCAGCCTCAAGTTACATGTTATCTTCACCTGTCTCTGTCTGCTGTTATGGCATGAAAGAAGAGTAAATGTATAACATCATGTTGTTTTTATATTTGAAAAAGTGATATCAACCGAGGAATAATGTACACACGAAGGCAATAAACACATGAAGGACATAGGACTAAAGGAAAAGCCACATTAAAAAATAGATTTGGGTAAATTGTGAATCGATTCATACATGAATTGATTTTTGTATTTTTTTTGCTCACCACTTATTTACGTTGTCCATCACAAAAGTATCCTGATTAGGAGGCTAGTTTTCAATGATTGTCAACCATCTGTATGGATGTGTGTGGTCAGGGTGTATCTGATTGGCTCCACGCCAGGCAGGTATGTGGGCGGCGACATGGACCGCTGGGGTCACCTGAGACTCAGGAAGGTAAATAAACGTCTTCAACTTGTTCTCCTCTCTCTACTCAATTTATCATGATCCTTTTAGGCGAATTATTCTTTTGTTCTTTGGATTCTATTTTTTCCCCCCAGCTTTTATACGATCATTCAGTTCCTGTTCCTGATGGCGAAGTCTGGCCAGTGGTTGGCCAGTTCTCTAGTATTGGCTCCTTGGGACTGGATAAGACCAAGTGGCTGGCGGGTGAGTTCCAGCGGACCCTCACCACGCTCGGGAAGTCTTCTCTCCGCCAAGACCCCCCCATTCACCTGGTACAGTGTGCTGTTTTTTGCTGACATAGACGTTCACTGAACCATTTTCACATTCACATGTACACTCAGTGTAATATATGATTATATGGCCTTCAGTATAACAGGGTGATTGTGTTATTACATCATTTTTATTGTAGCTACATAGCAGATATCTTCCTTGTCATCAGAATTTCATTACGATGTTGACCACATTTTGCTCTGTAGGCCTATATGTAATAATGATGAATGTATTTATTCATTATATTATATATTCTCAAACATTGACTGCCGTGCTAAATTGGGGTAGTGCATGCCTGTGTGATGTCTTGTAGGTGTACCCATCTGTTGACGATGTCAGGAATAGCTTGGAAGGATATCCTGGTACGTTGTCCACAAACTCATACAAAATGGCCACTGTAACAGACATCCTTTCCTTTACTGTCCAAGCTGGAATTCGCTAACCAATTTGTTAGCATTAACATTGCCACTTTAGTACCTGCATTTGACATTTTAGTGCCAATAAAATTGACCAATGAGAAGAAGAAGAAATACAAAGTTTAATGAGCGTTATTGTGAAGGTTTATTACCGGAAGAGAATGGTGGAAATGTGAGTGAGATTTGGAGAGTGCCAGCAAGAGTTTCTTGTGTTGGTCTAGAAAGCATGAATATTTCACAGAATTTGACAATGTGAGATTTCCTGAGATTTCAAAGTGAGACTTGGTTAAACACAAGTGGTTCAAGCGAAAGGTAAAGAAAAAGTGGTATTCCTCTGTAGGGACCCTTCCCATAATAGGCAGTATTGCCCCAAAGGGTAACAGTGCAGTTAGACACAAATTAAGGGAAAATTAGGTACAGGTGAAAAAAAGTTATCCTATGTATTGATCATTACGTGTGTCCTCCAGCGGGGGGCTCCCTCCCCTACAGCATCCAAACAGCTCAGAAGCAGCTCTGGCTCCACTCCTACTTCCAGTAAGTCCAGTCCGGGGTTTATTTACAACGTCCGCCTTTTCCCACTGTGTGTGTGTGTGTGTGTGTGTGTGTGTGTGTATGTGAGTAACACTATGGAGTTAGTGACTACTTTTTATTAACAGTATGAGTTATATTTTAACAGACAAATCCGTCCATTCATAATAATAGGTATGTGTGTGTGTGTGTGTGTGTGTGTAGCAGGTGGAAGGCTGATACGACGGGGCGGAGTCAGGCCATGCCACACATCAAGACCTACATGAGAGCTTCGCCAGACTTCACCAAGCTAGCTTGGTTCCTCATCACCAGGTATATCAGCGACTGTCGTGTTGTTGCTCCTCACTGTCTGCCATTATCTTTGTTTAATGCGTGTGTGTGTGTCCAGTGCTAACCTCTCCAAGGCTGCGTGGGGTGTGCTGGAGAAGAACAACAGCCAAGTGATGGTCCGCTCCTACGAACTGGGAGTCCTCTACCTCCCCTCGGCCTTCGTAAGAAATACACACACATACATATACACACACATGCATACACATCGACATATGGTGAATACATACTCGAGCTAAACAACTGTATTCGTATCTAACAATCATAATAGTATCTAAATATGGCCAAGTGCAATATCCAAATTGCAGGAGTTGTGAATTTTATTTAATAAAGTTAAGATGTGTACATGTATAGCAGCATTATAAACAAAGTACTGTCCCACAAACAAAGGTACAGCCACACACCGCAACAGATGTCGCGCTATGATAGGTCAGTGACAATAAAAATGGTGACACACAAATGATAATTCCCACCAATAGGCGATCATCATTATCTGTATCTGTTCAACCAACAACATTATCCGTATGAGTATTCAGATAGAAGAACGCCGAAATAGTGTGAATTAGGCATTCTCGAAATCAAAGATTACAACCAGAATGATTATTTGTACCGTGTCACCATCCACAATGATATGAATGGATTTAAATAAACACAAGTTCATCCACAGTCAGTCATGGAGCTGAGTCTTTTTCCTGAATAATGGCGCTAGTATTAGGGTTGAATATTAGGGTTGAATAATTAACTGTTTACATCGCATTATCTTTGCTTTCCTGAATAACGTATTCATATTCGGGTGCATCCCTAATACATACATACATGCATACATACATGTATACATGCATACATCTGTAATAGGCATAGACCTTTTTGGTAGTATTTCCCGGGAATACTCTCACTTTCCCATGCGCCATTGCATCATATTGACTCGGAGGGCAAGACGGAGACAAAACATGAGAGAGGAAAGAGGGAGAGATCAGGCGTGTCTTTGTCTTCCTGCAGGACATGGCTTTCTTTCCCGTCCAGAAGAATCCGTTTCCCGCCACTTCCTCCTCCAAAGCTTTTCCTGTGCCCATTGATTTACCGCCTCAACGCTACTGTAACACAGGTTCGCATGTTTCTCTGTCTCTCTCCCTCAGTCTCCATCTGACTGTCTCTCCCTCTGTCTCTGTCTGTCTCTCCCTCCATCTGTCTGTCTATCCATTTGTCGCCATCTCTCACCCTGTCTTTCTGTCTCCCTCTGTCTGTCCCCTCCCTCCACCTTTCTATCTGTCTTTCTTTCAGTTTTTGTTGTGTTTTTCATGTTTCAAGTTGTCTGTTAATGATCAATTATACTTCTACATGCACTACGTTGTATGTAAGATCATATGTGAATGTATGTGTATCTTGCCTGTGAGTGTGTATAGTATGTATATTGTGTGTTTGAGTATTGTATTCTGTCAGTTAACTCATTGCTCTCTGATCTCAGACCAGCCATGGATCTGGAACATTGAACACAACCAGGCTCCCGACACACACGGAAACATTTGGGTCCCCTCCTAAAGCCCCCCCCTTCCACACACACACACACACACACACACACATGTGCTACAGTCGCAAACAGTTATTGAAGGTAGAGGTTTGTTCACCTCTCTTCCGTTCCAAGTATATTTCTCCCTTTCTCTATATACCTCTATGATGTAGTGTTATGTGTTTGGTGCTTAAACATGATCGCATTGGGAGACGACTCTCTGAAGGGCACATTGTTTTGTGTAGCAAATGTGCTTGTCTGTATCTCTGTCCATTTCCATCACTACTTACTATAGACCAATCATCATGTGAACTTTTTCATGTTTACTTTGTCATAGTTTTTTCATGTTAACATTTTTTATACTTTCAAAGGCTCACTTATTTTCTACAAAACATTAAAACAATTTGTACACAATTTCAGTGTTATTATTCTGTGGATTTTATAAATGCATTATTCTTTATTTTTGTAACTTTTGGTCAATTTGAGGATTGCATAAAAGGACGGTGTCACATGCCAACTTCTTTCCAAATTATTGCATAGCAAATGTGTCAGGCAAAGGCAAACTTCAGAAACCATTTTTGATAGTTGCTTGAATTGCAAGACTTTTTTTTCTCAACCAATAATATAATTATTTTATGTTTACTAACAAGTCAAGTCACCAATAGAGTTGTGATAATTAAACAATAATTCCTTTTATCCTCAAGCACACATAATCACAAATAACTACTTGTGGGTGTCTCAAGCTGTAGAGGCTTGGGAGTCCCTGTTCTAAAACAACATGCTATTTTCTGGCTAATAATTACAATTTTTGCGGCACAATATGTGCAATACAAAGAGTGTCCACTTGATGTCCTCATATGATACATTTGCCTTTCATACTTTAATTGTTATTTAGCACTGGTAATCGGATTAGCTATGACTATAAAACAGATACGCGTTAGCTTCCTAACGGTTCCGGTTTTAGCTTCCTAATTGACAATCTAGTATATAGTAATTTGACTAAACCTGCTGCATGGCGGTGGGCTGTGCAGCAGCTATGCACGCAACATCAGGCACTCTCGTGAGACCAGTGATTTTCGCCGACTGAAAATGAGGCCCCTCCCCTTTATCCTGGGCTACACGTCTCGAGTAACGGTAGCGAAATCCATGGTGATAGTCACAGGAGGGCAATAATTTCCATGCAAAACGATGCATATCGACTTGAATCAAAGTAGACATATCGGAGTTCATGATTGATGATTGATCAGTATCCAGTGGTCCCGTACACATCGGAACCGATCTAAGTGGCATCTCGCTGACTTACCTTACGAGGTGAACACTCGGGTCGGCCAGCATGAGGCGAATAGCGGGGAAGGCGAGGGATGAAACACTAATCGAGTTAAGGAGCGCAACGGATTCACAGACCGCAGGTAACGTAGAACGCACAATACATTATATACGCAGAGTAAGTAATGTGCGTAATATGTATTTCAAACACTTTTTGAAGTAGGCTACTGCCTAGTACATCTTCAACATGCAAGTGATTAGATGGAATTAGATGGCATTGCATTATGGGGAAGCTTATCGAGTTAAACAGCACGACTAGGCTTATTGCTGCTCACTAATGAAATAAAAAAGGTGCACTTTTACCAAATTCTCACGATGGGTTGTGATGACGGCCCTTTGGCCCTAATGTGATGCATCAACAATAACAGTCACTGCTTACACTATAGCACTATAGACTCAAAGCAACAACATGTAGGCTTAAGTCAATTTAATTGAGCAAGAACCACGTCTAGTGCTTTTCTAAGAAATGTAATGGATACTAATGTGTTTGAAATGTAGCTGTTGTGGAGGATGAAACATTGAGGTCCAAAAGTGAGTGCAAAAGTCGTCAGAATGAAGGAATTGATGATAATGGGGCACATGTGGGTTTGTTTTGTTGTTGCCATCCAGTGTGTTATGGTCAAAGTGACAAGCAAATGTTTTGCAGTCAATCTGTAGATAAACACAACAAAGCCTATTCTCATAACATAATATTGCCCCTATCAGTCAATCCTGGAAAAATCTTAGATGAGCAAAGATATACGTATTTAAATAGCATGTAATCATGAAATGTCTTAGGCAAACTTGGATGGGTGTCTAATAACAACATCAGCTTTGAATACATGAGGGTTGAATACATTGGGTGACAAGGGACTTTAAATAGTTTACCCTGTGTCAGGCCTTAATGCCACTGTACCATAAACCCACAAAGCATTTATATCCACTAATATCCACTGGGGAACTGAAACATACAAAACCAGCAGAACTCTATTCAGCATTATATTCCCTTTTAGTATTTAATGACTGCTCCCACTAGCTAAAAGTGTATAGTTTAGCCACTCAGCATTGTTAATGATGTCGCACATGGCTTCACCCACTCTTAGGTTGATGCATTTGACAGACTCTTACACATCAACAGCTTTGTGAAGGCTCTTATCAGGCAGTCCATACGGCATTTGTGAAGAGGGGAAGAGGGAGGGGTTTGTCATCATGCCCCCCTCTCCATTCCCTAATGTCTCCTTCCGCGGAGTCAATGGCCATTTTAGAAGTTGTAAATTGACTGTTTTGTTTACAGTATTTGTTGATAGATGTCCTCGATTGGACGATGGACCTCTATAACATGACTTATTGTTTAACTATTAATTTCCCCCAAGCCTTTAGTGTGCAGTACAGTATAATGCTAATATTGATCTGCAGGCTGCCGCTAGGGATGTTCTGTGTCTAGCAGGGTCCAAAATGAACTGCCAATGGCTGTCAATGGCTGATACATTTTTCAGCTCTTGCAGGTAAATGGTACGATTTTAAAAGTTTGTTTTGGACCCTGGCTGCTCTGCATCCGATACTGATACAGTCCTATTATATGGGATACTCTTGGATGGGATTTTCCTTAAAGGATTGTGGTGCTGGCATCGCTGTCTAGCACGTAACGTCATTGCTCGATTGGCCCTTAAGTCCTGAGCCAAAGGGTTGCTATGGAAACTGGTCAAGTAATTGCATTACACATTTGATGGTTGTGTGCAATAAATAACAGGAGACAAATCCTGCAGACCGCAGCCACACCAAGACCTCCTTTCATTGATGCTAATTGAAGCTAACAGCTGAGACTCAATTGTGTCCTATAGAACAACTTAATTATGCTTTTCTGAATATTGTTAGCATTGCTAAACATTTTTGAATAATACATTTTTGGTGAATTAAAGTACCAAAAAAATATAGAAAAAAAACAGCCTAGAGCTGTTCCCTAAATGTACGCTAGTCATGCACAGTGATCATGAAGACACTGTAAACTCTTTTTCAAATAGAGAACACAATTGGATTCATTATTTCTATTTGGATTCACTATAATTTTTATAGTTACATTTTAAATGCCATACCAATTGAAATAAAGTTGTAGAAAAGGGGAAACACTCTTTGTGCCAATTCCTGCCTATTCCACTTTCCATGACAGAGTGTGAATTGTGGGCGACTTAAGATAAATGTTATCTCTTGCCCGCACCGGGCTGCACATATGCCATCGGAGCTATTTCTCTGCCTGTACAGGAACTGCTAAGAACACACTCCCAGTCACGCTTGTACAATAGAAATATGCTGATGAACAATCAACGTAACAACATAACATAAGATCGAAATATTCGAGGGCTTGATTACATTTTACATATCACTCATACAGTGTGTGTGGGTATGTGTGTGTGTGTGTGGAGTTACATAGTGAATTGTATTGAACACAGTGTGTATAGTTAGTTATAGAGTGAGTTGTATTGAATGCAGGAACTGAACACATGTTATTGCAGCAACAATTGTAGGAAATAACTGCCACAATGCCACTTCACGTGACTTTGTCCAGGGCTTCTCCTTGTGGTGAGAAGTCTGATTCATTGTTCCAATGACATGACAGAGCAGATGGTACACTGCTAGCATGCTAGCGCTCTCCTGAGAGTGTGTCCTGGTGGCTGACTAAACCTGTGGTGCACCGATTACCCAATGCACTGCAGGTGTGCAGCCACCCCCCACCCAGAATCTAGCTGGGACAGGTGTGGCAAATTAAGCCAGCTAGTCACACACACTCCCACAGTTATACATTGAGAAGAGAATACTGAGTACAGTGTATTGTTGTATTAAATACAGTGTGTCAATGAGTTGTATAATACAGTGTGTTATTAAGTGAGTTGTATACAATACAGTGTGAATAGTTGAATGCAGTGAATATTATACAGTGAGTTTTATGGAATACAGTGTGTCACTTAGTTGTATACAATACAGTAACTAGATCTATGGAGTGATTGTGTTGTATTGTGTGTGTTGTGTGTATAGTTAAATGTACCCATATACACTGTATTTATACAGATTAGATTAGATTCAACTTCATTCTACAGTTTGTTCTAGTTAAATACAATGTGTGGAGTCATCTTACAAACAGTAGCTCTTTCTCTCTAGCCGTGTGTTTGATTGTCTCATGTGATTGAAATCATGACTTCATCAGTAGCGACAGAAGAGTATGGGACAGGCTGTCAGCAGTAGCCGTGGGCAGAGCTCTGCTGACTAAGGCCTGTTGTGGGCCCACTGGGGTCACACTGTGACAATCTGAGCGAAATGTGGTGAGGCTCAGAGAGGGCAGAGAGGCCTCATGGGGAGCAGGGTGCTCTGTTCCATTGTTTTAAAATGTTAAGTATCACGAAAATAAGACTCATACAGCATACAGCTGTATGAATCACACATGAGGATAACTGGTTGCTTCATCACATGTTCTAAATAACATGCACTATGTTGTTTTCATTTAAAACTTGGATTGGAACATTCCAGTTCGAAGTGGAGTATTCCATGTCTAACGTTTATTTAGTTTTCTCATCAGATTTATTTAAGGCTTCTTTAGCTGTACTGATACTTCACATAGGTTTTAATTTTGCTAGTAATTTTGCTAGTAAGCACTTTCAGTGTCAACACCACAGTAATAGTGTATCCAACAACTGATGTCTCTCCGTTGTCTGTCTGTCTGTCTGCCTGTCTCTCCTACAAGAAGACCCAGCTGCACTGACAGCATTCAGGATTATACTGCATTCAGGTACGGGCAGATCAGAGGCTTCATGTGATGCCAGTCTGTCCGTCCGTCCGTCCGTTGCTCCACTCATAGCATACTGTTCTTCCTCTACTCATCATCTCTGCTCTCTGTCTGGACCTCACGCCTTGTCCTCTGTCTTGGCTGCGATCCTCCTTGCTCCTGGGGTCTGTGTGCTCATCAGTGAACAATAGCTTGTGGCTTGTGTCCGTCTGCATTATAGCTCATTATCTGCTACTGGCATCAGGGATTGATTGAACCGTGGCTGGAGAACAATTTTCAGCATTAAGGCTGTGGCTCAATGGTGAGGAGGCTTCTTATACCCTCAATACCTAGGAAGCTGCCTTGTTGGGGACCCTATACTTTGTGAAAGTGCTTTACAAAGTGAGACAAGGTAACCAGGTATCATGTGTCTGTTGAACATACGTTTCGAGCCAATAGGTCGCTAATCTACATTGTGATAGACTGTCCCTTTCCCAGAGTACATAGACCAATCGCCATGATGATAGACTGTCCCTTTCCCAGACTAGACAGATCGCCATGGTGATAGACTGTCCCTTTCCCAGAGTACATAGACAGCTCACCATGCTGATAGACTGTTGTTTCCATAAGATCAGATCCCCACGGTGATAGACTGTTATTTCCTAAAGAACAGATCACCACAGTGATAGACTCTTGTTTCCCAAAGTACAGCTCTCCATGGTGACAGGCGGTCATGGAAAAGAGGAACTGTAGTGTGGTGTAATTACATGAAACAGAGAACAAATGAATATTGGTTAGTTTAATTGCTTACAAATTTAAAATACAAATATAGCATTTATGCATAAGCGAGGATATGTTCCGCAAGGTGAAGGACAGTGCTGCTGTAGATGTGTCTTGAGACCTTGGTGTCATGATCCACATGCCAGCTCCATGAGTTCAATCATTCAATCATTCAATCAGTCCAATCACCTCCACCTGTTTCCACTCAAACCTGCCTTCCTATATATACACCACCGTTCCACACGCACCCTGTCAGATTCTATCTATGCTTTGCACGCAAGACTCTCCAGCATTTTCCGGATTGATTACCCATTGCCGAACCTGCCTGTCCCCAACCTGCTCTTCCTGTCTGATCCCCGGAGAACGCCGTCAACCTCCTGTTCCCGATCCCCGTGCCACGCCTCCGTGGTTATACGACGCCCTCCTCCTGTTTCCTGTCTTCCTGGTACCCGGACCCGGCCTGTCCCCGACGATCCACCTGCCAACTCCTTACCTGTACCTCTGCCTGATCAACTGCCTGCCCAACGCCGAACCTGCTACTCCCAATGACCACGATTCCTGCCTTCTTGCTTTGGAAATAAAGAACCTTGTATTTCCACCTGCTTTCTGGTTGTTCTGCATCTGGGTCCAAACCACCCTGTTACACTTGGTTATGACACTGAGGTGATGTAATATGAACAGTTCTCGAGTCTTTGGGACCAATATAGTCAACATTGGAAGAGAGAGCAACACAGTGGTGAAGAACTAGACCTTATCATGTATCGTTTGGGTTAACCCTGATTCATGCTGTCACTGCTTCTTCCAGTGTGTGTATGTGCATGTGTGTGTGTGTGTGCACGTGATGCGACGAGAAGTATTACTAAATGTGAATGATTTCACCTACTTAATAATAATGTCAGTTTGGGGTGAGTGCGACTTCTGTCACTTGCTAGATCATTACATCATACATCATAGATCTCAGGGGGCCCACAATGACCCACTAGAGGTTATATAAGGACTGTAACTACAGGAAAGGTTCAAGATCCATCCATCCATCCATCCATTCTCCTCTGCTTATCCGGGGCCGGGTCGCGGAGGCAGCAGGCCTCTCCAGGTGCCCTTCTCCCCAGCAAAGCTGATCCCTGGGGGATCCCAAGCGTTCCCAAGCCAGATGAGATATATAATCCCTCCAGCTGGTTCTGGGTCTGCCCCAGGGTCTCCTCCCAGTCGGACGTGCCCGGAAAACCTCTAAAAGGAGGCGCCCGGGGGGCATCCTGGTCAGATGCCCGAACCACCTCAGCTGACTCCTTTCGATGCGAAGGAGCAGCGGCTCTACTCCGAGCTCCCTCCGGATGTCTGAGCTCCTCACCTTATCTCTAAGGCTGAGCCAGCCACATAATCCCTGAGAACAAAACATGTATTCAGGAGTGACTCACCTTATGAAATGCATCTCCAAGACCACACAATGGCTTGTTACTTTTGCTTCTGTGAACAAAAACAAAACAAGTTTCACTAAATCTAATTATAATGAGTGAATCATTGTAATAATAACTAAATCTCATATAATAATGGCGCTGCCACATGCCACCTCCGTCATCACCAGTGCCAGAAGTCAATTTTCTAACTTTCGTCAAATAACCTCTCAATTGTATTATTGTTGTACATGGATGGAGTCCTAATGGCAAAATGTAGTAATAAATCATTCTTTTGTGATTCATTCAACAAGACTCTCCTGATTGAAATACTCAATCAGTAATGAACAGAATATTAGTTGACTATCAGCATGACTATTAGCCCCAACGCATTTTAAGTACATAATACGCACATGAATCCAAACCGCAATATAATACACAAATATCCAGTATATCTATGCGTTTACTCTTTGTTGAGTACATAATGACAATATTTTATGTCCTAATGCAGTTCTAGAGATTCCCGCTGGGTGGCGCCAACCAGCAGCCACTGGGCAGGCCTTCACCACGGAAATGTGTGAGACAAGGCATGATTATGACATGTCAAATGCCGCAAACACTAAAATACCAAATATTGATGGACTCTGTGATCATAGCGACTACGGATGACCTGAAGGAGAGAGAAGCGCTGTCATTCTACCGTCTCGACCTGCACCGTTACACCCTTTCCACCAGTGATGAACAGAAGGTTATGTAACTTTCCGTCATTGTAACGTGAGGCGGATTTTATTGTGTCTGTACTGGTGCACTGCCAGGCTTAATCAAACTGACACATAACTGGGGTCTACCTGCTGTGAAAATGGTCTACACACATATTGATCCAATTTTGAATTTGAAATGGGAAGATTTAGTAAATGAGTGTTTTTTTAAAATTATTATTCGGTGTACTCCATTTGTCTGCATAATAAATGTGACTGTTCATCCTATTTGCGCATGCATTTAGTAGAGCAGGGCTGAGGTGACATGCTGTCACACAGGGCTGTGCCAGAAGTGACACACCAGGGTCTATGCAGAGATGAGTGCTCACAGTGTACACTATGGAGAGAGGTGGGTGGTGTGTGTGTGTGTGTGTGTGTGTGTGTGTGTGTGTGTGTGTGTGTGTGTGTGTGAAGGGGGTTGGGGGGGGGAGCATTGGCTGAATCATGGTTTCTAGGATGTTATGTAATATCCCATAATAGAAAGACTGTGTGGGTAAAGAACTTGCCTGTATTTAGTTGTTATAGGGGCTTACAGAGACCTTAGCCCAGAGATCCCACTCAGCTCTCCCTTATGTGCTTGTGTTGTATGTTCATAGAGCAGGTGGCGTTGGCTCCCCAATGACTCGCATCCCACGGATCTTGGCGTTGTTGTGGGCACGTTA
>OMOU01044547.1:13461-36300 GCA_900312585.1 Malacocephalus occidentalis
CCCGCGGGGGGGGGGGGGGGGGGGGGGGGGGGGGGTGTACAGCAACAGTAGTTCATAGGCCTTGTGAGTGGGTGTGAGGTAAGGCTTGTATTCCGTCTCCGTTGACACCTCCGCAAATTCAGTGTGAGGCGATCGTGGCAGAGGCAGATACGGCGGCACACGCAGTGAGTGGGGAAGAGTTGCGGACCGAGGCACAGAGGCAGCGGGGACAAGGTGATGAATCGGAGGCTATGCCGGCGTGGAATGTTCTCAGTCAAGGGGTCACACACTTTGGAGAGCATAAGGCTGCTCACGGCAACACTGTCAGATGTGGTTATGTGTGTGTGCGTGTGTGTGAGAGAGAGATAATCTGCTGAAGAGTTGGTGGACAGACAGACAGACAGACAGAGAGGACGCTGGGAGATATGCCAAGCAGCTCAATTTTTAAGAAAATAATGTGACATCGTCAATGTACGTCGTGCAATACACAAGGTGAGTTTGAAACAATCATGTCAATATGTATATATGTGTGTGGGTGTGTGTGTGTGTGTGTGTATGCTTTTGGATACTGGGACTCTACTTCTTAAAGCTGCGCTGTAGTCAGCCCACGCTGTGTCTTGTTCCCATGGAAACCATTGTCGAGTTCTAAAATCAGTTCTCTACAGTGCGTATCTGAGTGTGTGTGTGTGTGTGTGTGTGTGTACGTGCCTGAGTGTATGTGTGTGTTAGGTCTGATCTCAAAAGAGTGTTGACACTAACACATTACCTGCAGTAGTACCCTGTTAATGTGTAGCTCTCCAGGTAGTGCCTCTTTCCTCTGCCTTCTCCTGTCCTTCCAGGATGACTGTCCATGCTGCCATCTTCTGCCTCGTCTGCCTCCTCATTAGCTGCGGTTCATCATCATCATCATCATCGGCAGCATCATCCCATGTCCCGCCTCCTCCCAGGGGATGTGGTGTGGACGTGGACCCTCCGTACAGAGTGCTCTGTGACCTGGACACCGCATGGGGTGTGGTCCTGGAGGCGGTGGCCTGTGCCGGGGTGCTGACCTCCCTGATCCTCTCCATGGTGCTCCTCGCGAGGCTGCGCTGTATCGGCGACCCGGACAGGCGCTCTGGCTTGGGGCCACTGCTGCTGCTGTTGGCCACCCTCACCGGCTTGTTCTCCCTCTCGCTGGCTTACCTCGTGGGGAAGAACCAGGCGCTCTGCGTGATACGCAGGGCCCTGTGGGGGCCTCTGTTTGCCCTCTGCTTCTCCTGTCTGCTGGTCCAAGGTCTGAGGCTCAGGAAGCTGGTGGCCGGCAGGTCCAGCCCCGCCGGGGGGTCCCTGGCTGGGCTGGGGGCGGCGCTGGCCCTGGTGCAGGGGATCATCTCCGGAGAGTGGGTGCTGCTGACCGTCGTCAGGGAGGGCCACCCGGCCTGTGACTACCCGCCAGTAGACTTTGCTCTGACGTGCGTGTACACCCTGGGCCTGCTGCTGGTGGCCATGGGGCTGTCCCTGGGCGTGGTGCTGTGTGGAGGGGAGATGGAGCCCAGCGACCGGGAAGAGGCGGACAGAAACAACAGAGAGGATGAAAAGAAGAGATGGCGGTGCAACGGCATTTGGCTATTCCTCTGCAGTCTGGCGTCGGCCTTGCTTTGGGTTGCCTGGTTGGGATTCTATCTCTATGGCAACCCAGCGCTGAGGGCAAAGGGCAGAGCGGAGCGGCCTGCGTCTGGAGGACGAAAGGGCTCCAAGGTGTGGGACGAGCCGGCACTGGCCGTGGCTCTGGTCACACAGGGATGGATCCTGTTGATCCTCCATGCTATCCCAGAAGCCCACTTGTGTTTGCGCAAACCGGCCGCGGCGACCGCACTGGACTACTTTGAGAGCGCCCAGCCCCATCCTCCGCCTGCACACTTCGGAGAGGAGCGGCCAGCCCGTCCACAGCGGCCTTTCGCCGACAACCAGGCCTTCTCCATGGAAGAGCAAAGTGCAAGTATGTCAGGTCAATGCAATTGGCACACATTGCGACGGTTTCATGCTAACGCTGCTCTTGTTAGTGTCTGTGCGCGTTCTCTTCTCTCCTGAGGCCATGTGATCATCAGTAATAATATGCTGAGTTTGTTTGTTTGTGTGTTTCAGCCCTGAGAGGAACGTACCGCAGCAACCAAGGCAGCATACGTCCCGGGATCCCCTTCAGAGGTCATGTGTACCAACCTACTGAGATGGCACTCGTCATGAACGGTGGAGCAGTAAGTATGTGTGTATGTGTGTGTGTGAGTGTCTGTCAAACTGACAATAAGTGATAATAAGTAATACTAATAAGTGATGATTGATTATTTTCTGCAGATGCCTACAGCCCCGATCAACTACACGGGCAGACAGCTGTGGTGAGAACCATCAGCCACAGATTCAAAACAACAGACGAAGCTGTTCCATGCACAAGGACCTTATCAGACACTAGGCTGCTTTTATGGGTTGTGCGATGTGTATTTTGGTGTCATTTTGCTCGATTGCCTCAAATGTTGAACACATTTTACGATTACAAATTGTTCACACGAGTGTAGGGGAACAAACATAAAGGGTGTTCCCGTCTCTGTATCCCATTGTCCTGAGAGCGTTTCATTCATCGCGGCCAGGTCTTGTTGTTAATACTGCGCACGAACAAGTCTCCAAGCCACAGCCACAGTGTGCTCGGAGCAGCTCCTTGCTAAAGCACACAGCTTTAAAGCCAGCCTCACACAGGTTCTCTATTCACCTCTCAATCTTTTCCTTGCCTTACCTGAAATGTAAATATGAGCGTGCTATATTTCATGCGACTTGTTTAATATTTTTTTGTCGAAGGTGGAATAATGTCCATAGGTTTGTGTCCTGATATTCAATATTTAAAGTATCTTATTTATGAATAACTATTTAGTAAAGTGATATCTATAAGGCTTTCTGGGACATCTTTTGCACTTTGTTTCTAACACTCAATGTATTTTGCGGGACTGTGCCAGTTTGAGATAAGCAGCTATTACATACAGTATTTTATGGTTTCATGAAGAAATTATATATGGTATAGTGTGTGATTGATCTATCATACAAAACTGTAGATTGTGCATTGATTCCTTTCTGTGGAGAACGGGTGTTGTCGTTCAATAACACTTAACATGTAATCAATAAGAAGATCATTTAATGTTTTGATTATTATTATGATCTGTGTAGACCTAGATATAGATGAAACTGCTGAGTTCACACAATGTACACCAATCAAGTCATTTGCATAACTGATTCATAAAATGGGAAGGTGACAGTAGTCTCCAGTGATGTATTTATTTCATAAATAGGCTACTCATTGTATATTTGTGTTACGAATTGTGATGATAACAATAATAACGACTAATAACCAGGAATGGTCTGCACAGCTCCATTGGACGGCTCTATGTACGTGCGAATGGTCGACACCATCGTGTACGTAAGAGCGGTTGCTAGGGACGCTCTAGTCAGTTCCTAACAGGAAGAGGGACAATACATTTCCGGGTCAATAAACAGCCGCGCAACTCCACGTGAATCGCCAAAGTAAGTGAATCACTCTTCATATAATAAGTAACCAGGACGGTTACAGGATAAATACTACTACCACTACTATACTACTAGTACCCGTACTGCTCCACATGCTGGTTCTAACGCTGGCTTCTTAACGAGCTGCTGCCGGCTCTGATCGGGTCACAGTGAATGTTATTATTTCGATGCGGTTTGTTCTCTCTTGGCGTCCGCTTGTATCATTGTTACTATTATTAATATTCTTCTGATCGTTGTAGTAACGTTCTATAGAAGACGCGCACGCAGCGTCATTCTGTACCTTATTCACGGGGTAACTGTATATATTGTGCTTACATTGCGTTTATTCCATTTCAGACGGATCCTGACGAGGACGTGATCTTTGTATTTGAAAAGCCTGCACGTCGAACCCATGAGGTTATCATTAATCAGGTCTGACTTGCTTCCCCGGCCTGGTTGAGTCCCTGTGGTGCATGCTTGGCCTGCTGAACATGCTGCTTCACATGTTTAATCAGGGGGACATGGGGCACACACGAGGATAGTGACATGGATAACATGCGTTCGTTTATATATGCGGTACATATTGTCTGCAAATGCTCTACGTGTAAATTGTACTCAGTAATGGTATAACGACCATGTAGAAGCACTCCAACCATATGCAGATAACAATCACAAAACAAAGAACAAATCAAGCCTGACTAGAAGATGTGTTTTGAACGAGAGGTTTGTACGTCCCGTCCGGCAATAGGCTTCAATCGCTGCTGTTTGTTGTGCTGGCTGCAGGATAGACGACTGGCCCTCCAGAAAGACATTGACCAGCAATCCCAGCCCCGAGAAACAGCCAGAGCTTTGGTTCGTGTCAAGGCCACAACATGACGCAAGACTCTGCTTTGTTTTGTCCTATTGACGGTTTTGTGTTGACGTGTTGACAGGTCGCCCGGCAGCCAGTAACCCGAGACATGGATGACACGAAAGAAGTGGCGAAGCGGGCAGCGAAGAAGCAGAAAAGACAGAAGGATGAAGGCATGGGTGGTGCTGAGGAGCGAAGGAACCCGGGGGACGAGCAGCGCTTGAAGACGGCAAAAAAGGACGGGAAAATAAAAAAGAGACGTGAGACAAAAGAAGAAGATTCTCCGAACGAAGAAAAGAAAACGAAGAAGAAGAAGAAGAAGAAGAAACAAGTTGTAGAGAACGGCTCAGTCACCCAGGAGGAACCTTCTGGAAGGAAACCAAAGAAGCTCAAGACGACGAAGGAAAAGTCGGTTCAGTCCAAGGCGGCTGGATGCTTTAAGACCGAAGGAAAGCAAAAGAAAAAGTCCAAAAAGGTCACGGTAGAGAATCACGGCGAGGTGATAAATATCAGCGAAAGTGACGACGACAGCGTGGTGGCGGTGACCACGACGACGACCACAAAGAAAAGGGCGGGGACTAAAACATCCACGATCAAGACGGTGGCCGGAGAAGAAGAGTCTCCGCGGGCCCGGCAAAAAACCAAGAAGAAAAAAGCTCTCGTGGGAACGGACACGGAGGACGCCCCCAGGACCGTCAAGAAGGTGAAGGTGAAGGCGGAGGCAAAGAAAGGAAAGACGGAGGAACCCAAGCCAACTAAAATGAAGGTGGCGGCCGACGTGGAGGAGCGACGGTGTCCCAAGCCGAAGAAGAAGAAAAAGAAGGGGTTGAAAAGTGGCGTTTCCCCGGCGGGGGAGGGAGAGCGGGAGGCCAAGGAGCTGAAGAGGAAAAAGGGGACCGTTGCAGCGGGGGATGGCCAGGCAGCCGTTAAGGACATGGCGCAGAACACGGAAACCTTTGTCTTTGTGGCCCGCGACAAAGGTCAGCGGGGGGCGGGGGGAGCTTCAGAGGAAATAAGAGAGAAGGTCAAGAAGGAGGAAGTGGAGGTCAGCATTAAGAAGAAGAGAAAGATCAAAATGGAGGTGGAGCCGAGCCCAGCGGTGAGGGCTTTGATGAACGCATCCACGACTAGTGTGGCTTTTTATTGACGAAACATGTTCTGAATTGGTTTCTCATGCGTTGGGTTGCAGGCGGCCCCCCACACAGATGTGGTGTTCTTGTCGGAAAAGACCGGAAACAGGGACGAGGTGAACATTAATCAGGTAGACCTACCCGCAAATTGACCTTTTTTTAATATACCATGCGTTGGAACTGAACTCCTGCCTAAATATGCTCCGTGTTTGGTTCTAAACGCAGTTTGAGGTTCACACCTGGAGGTTTGTTACACAGAACCTTCTGGGAAGTTTTCCTTTGTAACGGTTTGGAAAAGGGCTCTTTTTTGGTTCCATCTTGAACTATAAGATGAAATGGGTTTTACTTTTTCCATGTTATAGGTCATCAATGACCTATAATATGGAACAATTAAAACCCTTTCAGTTGTATAATTGAATGACCCAAGCGCCCTTGTATGGCACCATCAGTTTGCTCTCAATACACTGAAGAATGGGCCTGAAGACCGTGCAGTAACTCGGGAACACTTGTCTCCGGCAGGAAAGAAGACTGGCGCTACAGATGGACATCGACAACGAGTCTCGTACCCAAACCCCAGCTAAACCCTTGGTTAGTGTTGCCACATTACAGGACCCTGATTTGACCACCAGGTGTGATGTTGAGTAATCATTACGTGCTATTCAATACCCAACATGTGACTGTTGGGTATGCTGTGCAGATCCACCTACCGTATTTCTTTCACTCATAAATATAACAGTAATACATTTGATTTAGAGCAGGGGTGCCCAATACGTCGATCGATCTACCGATCGATCGCAAAGTTAGATCGCATGGCATTAAAAAAATAGATGGTAGCCTATCATTCATTCTCACTAGGTAGATCATTTTGACTCGGTCATTTTAAAAGTAGATCACAAGCCGAAAAAGTGTGGGCACCCCTGATTTAGAGCCTTTCAATCCCAAGGCACATAATGGTGGCAAAAAAAACCCCTAACATTCTTGGATGATTAATAATGATGATCTAGTTAGTATGCAAAGAAGATAGCCCCTAAATAATTAGCCTTTTCTCCCTTTTCTTGGTCTACTTGTGCTGCTCGGAGCCAGTTTGGCCAGTGGAGCACGGCTCAGTTCGACAGCACCGAGAAACAGCAGAAGTTCCTTCGGCTGATGGGCGGGTTCAAGAAGACGCAGCAGGCCGGCGGGCCCGGTCCTGTGCAGCCCAACATGGCCCTGGCGCAGGACCAACAGCAGAGTCTGCAACAAGCACTGCTGGGGGAGTTTGAGCGCGCGCAGTCGCGGCGCACGGACTTTAGCGGGCGAGGCGCAGGACTCGGTTTTTCCGCGCCATCCAGCAAGAAGTTTTTCATCGACGCCAATGCAAGTCGGTCGATCCACTTCGACGATTGACACGAGGATCCCGCGGCAATAACTGGAGCGGACGGAGGTTGTGGCCGAGTGACTGATTGTTTTAGTGAAAGGGAAAATGCTTTTTTAAACGTTTTGTTTAGTCAACCTATTTTTACTTGCTCACACAAGCTGTGGCATACACATGCAACAGCATTTTTACTTGCTCCAGGTTACTTGCTTTGTTAACTGTATTTTTTTATCTTGATGTATATTGTGCTATTCTCAATATACAAATAATAGTGTAATACACTTGGAGAACTTTGGCACATTTTAGTTGGAAGCACAGCTTTTTGCCTCCTGCATACTGTCTCCTGCCCGGTCACAAAAGTTTCACTGTACAGAATGTTCCCGTTATGTACATGTAATTTGACTATTTAATTTCTGCTTTTGACGTACGTTTAATAAAAAGCAATAGAAAATGGAGAAAAAAAAGCATACGACAGGAAGAATGCATTTACTGTACAGTTGTGCCCTGTGCATCCATCCCTCATGCAACCAAACATGGTTCCGTTCAGATTTGTCAGAAACTCCTCGGAGGACGCCGTTGACCGACTTGACACACTCCATTATACCATGTTTTGCCATGTTTGTTAAACTAGCCACTCCCATGATGTAAACGCCACACATGCTAACAGGCACAGCCTACTGGGCAGCGACTATCAGCCGTATATGGCTGATATGTATATATATATATATACTATATAATATAAAAAAAGCACCCAACAGGTTCCAAACAGGATGAGAACGCCTGGGCTGAAGCTGTGCGTGTTCCTTGTGGATGTGTCAGGGTCGTGACATGCGCTGCACCCCCGTCACACGTGCAGGTACTCCGGCTGCACCCGTGCCACTTTCCTGAACTCCTTGGCATGTGTGCGCGGACACTGCATCTCACACCAGTTGATGGGCACCATCTGGGCACCTGGAAGTGAGATGGCACAGTTGAGGTGCTTGTAATGACGGGTAGACAGATTGGTCAGTGCGGAGAGTCTAGTTTGTTTTTAAATTGTGTCCAGAAGCAGCAGGGCAGAGGATACCACCGTGGTTAGGGTGCTTGACTCGCAGTTAAAAAGGTACCAGGTTCGATTCCCCCCCCCAACTTTCCTCTTAAATCCTACCTGCTCATTAATGACATCACTTCAGATAAGTGACTGATAAATACCACGGCATACAAGGGGCAAATTATGAGTCGCAAACATTTAAGCAGCACCTTACCCGCTTCACTGTGTGCCACCACCACACCCAGCTCATTCTCTGCCGTCGTCAACAAGTAGTTGGACTGAACGTCACCCAGGGAGATCTGAGCGGGCAGGTCAAGGGTCAACAACCAAAAGCTTCACGGAAAAATAACTCGCGCAAAAGACAGCATAAACACCGATAAACTTGACGAATTAATAGTTCAGTCCATTCAATATTTGTGAAGGGTTAACACTTTCAGCAGTCTTATGGCGTTTAAATGATTAAGGGAAAAAGGGACACACGCAATGTTGTTCACATTCATTGATCATTTGATTTCACATTTTCTTGGGAACTTAGCAGTAAAAAGAAAAGAAAACCTCCCCAAAAAACCCATTTAGTTTGTAGTTTAGAGGACTCCATATCAGGCGGGAACCCCTGCTTGACACTTGGTCTAAGATGGTTGGTGTCTGGACAGACTGCTCCAACTCGTCTTCCTGGGAAAAGGAGTGCAGTGGTGAGCGTGTGCAGTGCCGGCAGAGTTTGTCTTGTGCTGTTGGCCAAGGGGAGACACAGCCTTGCTTTGAGCCGTTTAGCCATCGGCCCTCTTCTGGATCCGAGATGAGTCCCAGAGAGGTTGGCCACGATAACATTCGCTGTGGCTTCCGCCAGTCAGGTGCGTGTCCGGTCGAGACCCATTCCATGTAATGTGCATCTACGGAGCCCCGCCCCCTGCAACAGGACCGGTCAGAATACACTTGAAGTGAAAGTAAACGGAGTGCCCGTTCGCACAGATCTGAACCTCGTCTGCCGCGATGATTCATGGGACGCGTGAAAGGATACCACTTTAGCCAGCACAATGTCTCCAGGTCTGAAGCTTTTGTAAGTCTCCACCTAAACCGCGGTAAACAAACCAGTCCTTTAAACAACACAGCAAGGCAGATGTGACATTTCTGTATTGGCATAAAAACAGGCCGGGATTACGTTACCTTATCTTTTTCTGTCGCGCGCACATCTTCTTTTCTGTGGAATACGGCGATGGTTATGTCGAGGAAGACAAACGTATGGCTTTGACCACATTTAACACGACCCTTGCAGACAGAGTGCTGCTACTGTTACCGGATTGTTCCTCTGAAGCGGTCTTTCAGCGGCGTGGAGCCAACGTAGAGTATATGAACCTTGGCGAACCGGGGATTGATGCTGGTTACCTGAATAGTCATTACATTGGCATTGTTAATATTCATAATATCAAAAAGGCTCTAAACACAACTCTTTTGACGGTGTGCTATTTGAAAGTGTAGCATTGCAGAGTAAAAGGCCATCTTAACCTTGCCCATAACCTAGTGCCCATCAATGTACGTCCTCCAAAATGACTTGCTTTTGGACTACATCCCTACAGAGAAAAAAAAACCAAACACATTTTTCACTAACTTGCAGAAAACCACCTATTGTGCCCGACCAAGTCTCCCTCTGAAATCTTGCGACTTTGGGATCTCACCCACATTGTTGAAATCAGCCAAATATTCAGCCATGACTTGGAAATGTGGATGCGTCTTCACCCGCAGTGACAGAACCATCACAATGCACACAAGTTTGACCGGCCAGATTCAGACATCATCAGTCTTTGTCAGGATCAGCTGACAACTGGCCAAACCATCAGCGCATCTCTAGAAAACGAGGTGCATTTGTCTGGGAGGATCCTTTCCATAAGGTTGTCAGATACGTACAATACTCACAGCTACTTATAATAACAATCTGAGGGTGTTAATAGCAAAAAAAACAGCCACTTTCAGAGGATGTACATTGGCGAGGTGCCATTGCTTTAAAAGGTTACATTGCAGACGTTTCATGGCCAAAGCGCTCATTACTGTTAGGAATATAGGTCCAGGTTTAAGAACCATGAAGGTAGCCTTTATTGAGAAAAGGTGACTGGAGAGTGCAACTGGGCTGCCAGTGGAGCCATACCTTACAGGTGACAATCGCTCCTACGTCTGGCAGTAGCTGTGCTTCAGTTTCCCTCACCACCGAGATAACTGGTAACTGTCAAGAAACACACACACACAAGCTGTGGCATACACATGCAACAGCATTGTAAACTAGTAAACTAATTGATCCTATATCCAAGTCAGTGAGCAAGTATTCATCAAAAGTTGCACAATACATTTTGTTTTGGCATCCCAAGCATCCTGAGTTCTTCCATTAAGGTTGGCCCTCCTAAACGACCCCCACACCTTACCTCTCCGCCCTCGTTTTTTCTCAGCACGTAGCCCGCCAGTGCAGAGTATATGCACCCATGACGCGTGTACACGCCTGGACCGGGCAGGCAGGCATCTGTGCTGCACAGCTTGTCTCCTACACACACAACACACGGAAACGGGTGACAATTGGCAGTATTGAAGAGCTTAATTTTCGATGCTATTAATAATTTCGCGGTTGGTAAAGTACTATACATGTAAAAACAACAGCCTAGCCTTTATCCCAGCCGGTGTAATGTGAGGAATGTCTGCATTTGGCTTCAGGCAATGGGCAGGGCACCTCTAGGAGCTGCCTGTGAACCAACAACCCCGTGTTCAAAATTAACTGAAAAGGTGTGACGGGTTCACGTTGAGCTCCGTTAAGATACAAACTAAGATATAAAGAGCAAACAGCAGCGTTTCAGGGAGCACTGGTCGTATACATGTACAACACTCGCAAGCATGGAAGCTAACATGAGCTGAAAACGTGACTAAACCAGTCAGCACGTTGGAAGTCTTGTAATATATTTTTGAAATGCTATTTGGTAATTTTATCCTGAGACATACACACACCTAAATGATTAAATACGCTGTATCCAGACGCTAACGCCACTTTGGTACAAAACACGAAGAAGGAACTCACCAGGAACACACAGCTGCATGGGCGCCATGTTTCCGCAGGAGAGGGAAGAGCGTGCCCGATTGGCCGTGACGTCATCAAGTAGCGTGTGATTGGCTCCTCAAGTCAGAGCGGCAGATCGGGTATAACTAGATTTATCCCAATGTACATTATTGTGTAGGAATCAACTATACAAGTGCAACTATGCAAATATCTAGGCCTATAGTATGTCTATGTACACCATCGATGTATTGTAAGCACCAATACATTTTTTAGGTATATCTAAAGTCATTCAAATAATCCAACACATGCCAAATATGCCTCATTGTTATGTAGCCAACCATCCAGTAAATGAACACAACCAGTGAATCATAACAATCTATTTGTTGGTGATATATTTGTAGTTTTGCAATGTGCAAGCTACATTATGCAAATATGTCACAATATTGTTTCACCACTTTTGTAGATGCAGTGCACAAGACGTACATATTGACAAAACATTCAGCCATCATTGAATGCATCACATTACATTTATTATATTTCCCACAAAACCAGAGTGCAGAGAGCCATTCCTTTTAACAATATGAAACTATGTTCCAAACACTGAGGGTACCTCCACAATACCAACCGTTCAAGCAAAATAGGGGTTTTCGGTAGACTATTAGTACTATTCCTTCAGTGCAACTGACTACCTACCTATCAACAAACCAAAAGATATTTTTAAATTATTTACGCTTTGTACTTTTCACTAAATGATACAGCAGGGCCATGTTGCCATGTTCGCTCTGGTTGGTTGGTCCATCGGTTTTTTTTTGGTCAATATGGTCCACATTAAAAATACTCAACGACAGGCAGACATAGTGTGTGCCTACCTGTGCTCCACAAGATAGAATGAGTCAAGG
This sequence comes from Malacocephalus occidentalis, assembly GCA_900312585.1. Classification (NCBI taxonomy): domain Eukaryota; kingdom Metazoa; phylum Chordata; class Actinopteri; order Gadiformes; family Macrouridae; genus Malacocephalus; species Malacocephalus occidentalis. Next base: position 25,260 of record OMOU01044547.1, read on the forward strand.
AGTGAACAGACTTATTCAGTTCCTACTAACAAGGAGCGTGACAGACAAGACAAGAGGCTCAGTGTGGGCCGACTATATTGCATTTGTATACAATGTTACATAAATAACCTTGGGGGTCATTGAATAGCTCCAAGCAAAGGATTGATCTGTTGTCTGGTACAGATCCCTCTGAGAGCACAATAGGAGGTGCTGCTTCTATTTCTTGGCTTTGCCCTGAGCGGCAACCGCTTCCATGGCCTTCTTGACGGTCTCCTCGTCTCCCAGGAACTGCATGGGTCCCACGGGCTTAAGGTTCTTGTCCAGCTCATACAAAATGGGGATGCCTGTGGGCAGATTCAGCTCCATAATGGCTTCCTCTGACATACCTGGGAAAACAAAAACAAAAACATTCTTAATTCTATCTGGGATGCAAGCAAGACCCCTTCATGACCTCTGTCCGCCCCATATAACCTACCCTCAAGATGCTTGACGATCCCCCGGAGACTGTTGCCGTGGGCAGCGATCAGAACCCTCTTGCCCTTCTTGATCTGTGGGACGATCTCTTGGTTCCAGAAGGGCAGAGCGCGAGCGATGGTGTCCTTGAGGCTCTCGCAGGTGGGGAGCTGCTCCTCCGACAGATCCCCGTAGCGACGATCCTACAGCACAACCACCATTGTTTGTTAGGCTTTTTAGAGTAGAGTGACGTACACATAATGAAGGATGAGGGTGAGTGAACGGCTAAGGCTCAGTTTTCCCCATTGGGTGTCACCTTGCTGATTCTGCCATAGAAGTCGTGGCCTTCGTCCATGGGTGGCGGCGGGGTGTCAAAGGAGCGCCTCCAAATCTTGACCTGGGCCTCTCCGTGCTTGGCAGCTGTCTCTGCCTTGTTGAGCCCTGTCAGACCCCCGTAGTGGCGCTCGTTGAGACGCCAGGTGCGGTGGACAGGCAACCACATCTGGTCGATGCTGTCCAGAACATGCCACAGGGTCCGGATGGCCCGCTTCAACACTGAGGTGTAGCACACATCAAATTCATAGCCAGCATCTGTGGGGTGAAGAAATGAGAGGTTAACTTTGAAAATAAAAAGATCATTATTGTTTTCCATGGCAATTTTACTAAGATTTGTCTTAGACCTCCTACTCTAATGTTCACCCTTCATGATAATGGACATATTAGGGGAGGGTGTCTATTCTGGACCTCCAGTACAATGTGCCATTGTCCTCAATGGCAGCGTTTCTTTCTTCCTCCATTAAAAGATATGCTTGGTGCATAGTTGACTTTGCCATGAAGTTTGTCCGGACACGCAAAGCCAACAAGCTTGTGTGAGAACACAAAAGAATCAATTTTCTGCCCCCCTGTCCTCTGACATGAACCCATAGAATCTACACGTCCCAATAGCGTCATCTTACAACGCAAATAACGTTCTTTTTTTCTACATTGATCGGAAAATCCGAGACCTTGACACTTTTGGGTAGCTAAAGACTATTGACCCATCATCTCGCCGTGCTACAGTTTATAGTAACTACACGTTTTTATATGTATAAACATTTTAATGGTTTCAAAGACAAACAACTGAAAAGTATCGTTTTTAATCCAACCAAGACTGCGTTCCTGTAAGCCTGCTATCGTTACTGGTGCAATCGGGCGATGTGCAGAGGCATGAGACAGCATGTCATTGCCACATGTTCTCCTTGACACGTTCTTCTTGCTGCTGCGCAACAATACCGAGTGTGTGTGTGGTCGCGGTGGCCCCAACTCGCAGCGGGCCTACTGCCCGGCGTTGCATAAGACCCGTCCAACTACACACGTCTGAACCCAACGACAGAGTAAAGGCACGTCGTGCTTTTAGAACTGTAACCGTATGACAGACATAACGTCGGGGTGCTCGGCGTCCCACCTTTCAACGCCTGTCCCCCTCGCTTGGCCTCCTGCTGCCCAGCCTCGCTCAGGTCTGCGTCGAACCAGCCGCAGAAGCGGTTCTCCTGGTTCCAAGTGCTCTCTCCGTGGCGGATCAGAACCAGCTTGTAGGCGGCCATGGTGACTCCGGTGCCCTCTACGCCGTACTTCCGGTAAATCAAGGCTAGCTTTGCGTTGTTCGCGGGTGTCTCACGTTGTCCGTTGTAGCCCGGGGACTGCCACAGATGAGCTGGCGCAGTATTGTATCAGCTTGACGCAATGGCGGCGATGGTGCCGGGTTTATAGAGTCTCCCCGGGCGGGACCCTGAACTTGACCGTGACGACGTGCTCCTCCTGCGGCTCTAACCAATCGGAGCCGAGTTCGTGAGCCGGAGGAGGAGGAGTCGAGGAAGAGCACGCGCCGAGCCGCACGTCGACTGCGTGTGCGTCGTGCGGTTCAAACGTTGACATTGACGTTACATAGATATGACGTAGACATTACATAGACATTACATTGAGGGCAAAGTACATTTATTGAAAGAGACGTCAATATATCGCTGTGGCACATAAATACACAAATGACAAATGCATCCATGATGTGGGAGACCTGTGTTAAGGTCCAGAGACCCAATGCCACATATTCACTTTTTAATTTCCCCAGGATGCAGATTTTGACTTTTGTGAGGCATTTACTTGAGCAATTGCCATTAAGTTATCATAATGGCCACATCAAATATTAAAGTAACGACAATCGAGTGTTAAGACAGACTTTGTATAATCATGGTCGCATTTAAAGGGTCCTGGATGCAAAATAAGAACACTGTTTTGTCTAGAAGTAGAATTAAAAAGAAAAATAATATCTTACAAACAAATGACTACAGACTTTGAAAATTCAAGGGAGCCTACAATGCCCCAATGTTGTGTCAGAATGCTTTGCGAGGTTTCTAGAGCCGTGTTGTTAAAGCTCGTCCATGAGGCAGGAACCCTGCGTCCAATCCGAGCGCCGAATGTCAATGTTGACACAATTTCATTGGCTGAAGACTTTCGTCATCATCGCTATGCCCCGCCCCTTACCGGAAGCTGACAGTCATCTGATTTCTTTTTTTTGTTTTGGAAGGCTTCCTTGTTAGCTACTTACTAGCCAACAAAATAACCGTCCAGATTACATCTTTGGCATTTTTTTAATTCGTATTCTCGTCACATTTACACACACCTTCAATGGACGAGACAAGTCCACTCGTCTCTCCCCTTCGCGATTCAAATGATTTCAGCTACTGCCCGACGGAGCCCACCAGTCCCCGGGGCTCGTTTGGAAGTACGCCGGGATCCGTGGTGCGCATCCCGCCGGGGAGTCCGGGGCGCAGCCGGGAGAGACAGCCACTCCTGGACCGAGACCGCGGCGGTTCCCCGCGAGAACCACACAGAAACGAATTTCCAGAGGATCCCGAATTCAGAGAAATAATCCGAAAGACTGAACGTGCAATTGACGAGGGGATATACCCAGAACGAATCTATCAGGGGTCCAGTGGGAGCTATTTCGTTAAAGACACCCAAGGGGTAAGGTGCTCTGTACACAAGCCATGGATATTGACTACCTCGAATGATTAATAGTGATTGTTAGTGACCCTTGAGTCACTAACATTTTCTGTGAAAGATGCCACCCACTTCCACATTCAACAGTTAAACGGAGAAGGCCTGCAGTGCTGCTGATACAACCTTGTGATGACTTGGCAAGTAGGCTGAGAGGCGGATCTCCCTTTGTGATGAGAATCTGCTGTAAACTCTGCATACTTACAGTCAGGTTTAACTATGCCAGACAGATTTATATATAGATTTAGACACACCTAATAACATCACACTTATCTATGAAAGGAACACATTTCCCCCTCCCCCCTCCACACACACACACACACACACACACATTGTTTTTTTCAGTAGAGTCACACTTTAGCTTTCGTGGTCATGTGCTAAGTGTTGGCTGGATGTACCATTTGTGCTTTGTGCCCTGGGGGGGATAGGGTGGATGTGATTTCATAATGAACTTAAACAACTTTCATGCAATCTTTGACAATGTTTCCTTTACTTGCCTTTGGCCAATCCCTTTTATTCTTCCAAAACCATCCGTAGAAGATCATCGGTGTGTTCAAACCGAAGAACGAGGAGCCCTACGGACAGCTGAACCCCAAATGGACCAAATGGCTGCAGAAGCTCTGCTGTCCTTGCTGTTTTGGCCGGGACTGTTTGGTCCTCAACCAGGGCTACCTCTCTGAAGCAGGGGCCAGTCTGGTGGACCAGAAACTAGAGCTCAATATTGTCCCTAGAACCAAGGTAAGGAGGAGAGACGCATTCGTCACTTGTCCTAATCCACGCGATACAGTGTCCACAAATCACTAATGGCTGGCTAATGCTCTGGATTTGTCCCGCCATTACTCAAAGGTGGTGTACTTGGCGAGTGAAACGTTTAACTACAGTGCCATAGACAGAGTCAAATCCCGGGGAAAGAAGTTAGCCCTAGAGAAGGTGCCTAAAGTTGGACAACGCTTCCACAGGATTGGCCTGCCACCCAAGGTAAATAGTAGTAGAGTAATAACATACTAATATTCATAATAATAACAATGCTATAATAACGATGCTGATGATAAAAACGAACTCAGCACATGGTGGAAACCATCAGCGGACTAATGGCTGTTTTATTAAATACACATAAACTGTTTAGTATGAGATACAATGTATTTATTCAACCCAGATGGGAAATTAGGAGTTGTCATTTGGGTATTTGTTTACCCAATTATTTCCCTATGGAGCTGAGGAGATGTGTATTCATCACTACAGGTGGGCTCCTTCCAGCTCTTCGTGGACGGCTACAAGGACGCAGACTTCTGGCTGCGGAGGTTCGAGGCCGATTCCCTGCCTGAGAACACCAACCGTCAGCTGCAGCTACAGTTTGAGCGTCTGGTCGTCCTTGACTACATCATCCGGAACACAGGCATGTTGGGTTTCCATGAACTCAGCACATCCTCTGCTTTAACACCCTAGTGACCTGTCTGTTGTGCAATGGTAATCTAAATGGGTCAAATGAGGCCAAAAGAAATAACCAATATTGTGAGTGGTGTTGAACTCCTCAAACATGAATTGGGCTCACAGAAATGCCATTTCTTTCTCCAAGCAGATAGGGGAAATGACAACTGGCTGCTCAAGTATGACTGCCCGATGGACACGGCTGGTAATCGGGTAAGCACAATCACGCAGTCAAATTCAGCAAACACACTCCAAATCTTTGTCGACATTCCTCTGTCACAGTCACTAAACAATCGTCCTGTCCATGTTCCTACATCCATGTCTGCAGGATACAGATTGGGTTATGGTCAAGGACCCCATCATCAAGTTGGCCGCCATTGACAACGGCCTTGCCTTCCCCTTAAAGCACCCAGACTCCTGGAGGGCCTGTAAGCACGTTCACTGAGATCCTTGCACTGCCGCCTGCACACAGAGTGTTGACTCACACCGTGACTGGCGTTCGCACACCGGTGGAATCTCAGCGTCTGGGGCTGCTCGTGCCCCACGCTCTGAGCGCGTTTCGTTTCCACTGCGGTTCTTGTGTCTTGTTCTTGTGTGTATCTACATGCATTTCGGTTCTCGGATACATCGTCTGTACACACTCTTTTCTGAATCCTTAGACCCGTTCTACTGGGCATGGCTTTCCCAAGCCAAGGTTCCCTTCTCACAGGAGGTCAGAGAGCTGGTTCTGCCAAAGCTTTCCGACCCCAACTTCATCAAAGACTTGGAGGAGGATCTTTATGAGTTGTTCAAGGTATGTAAGCTTCATTACAATTGGGTGTGGTAGTGGTGGGGGGAGGGGAGGCGTAGAGCCAGATGAATGGGGAAGGATAACGTGGCAGTGAGCTGTAAAGAGGAAAGAGGAACCAGGAAGCCTGATCTTTGATTTGTTATTCTTTGTGATCTTTTATTTTCATCGACTGTTTTCATGTTGCAGAAAGACCAAGGTTTCGACAGAGGACAGTTCCACAAGCAGGTCGCTGTAATGAGGGGCCAGGTAAGACTTTGATAAAAAGTATTTTCTTTTTTAAAGACTTGACTCAAATGTCAAGTTTTCAGTACTTGGAATATTCTAGCCACATCCAAACACGTCTTTATGGATTAGTAGTTTCAACGTGACAAGCTTCTTCTTGAAACTACACAGCCAATCATTTATTTTCTTGACCCATTTGATTCTCTCCCCCCACATTCTCTCCCTGCAAGATCCTCAACCTGTGCCAGGCGCTGAAGGACAGCAAAAGCCCCCTGCAGCTGGTTCAGATGCCCCCAGTGGTGGTGGAAACGGCCCGGGCTCCCCAGAGGACCAACAGCGAGTCGTACACACAGAGCTTCCAGAGCCGGAGGCCTTTCTTCACCTGGTGGTGAGAGAGGGAGTGTAGGAAACAGCATGGCGGTGGACCACAATGGGGAGAAGGTTGTCCATGTTGTGTGTGGATTGAAGAAAGGAATCCAGTGTCTTTAGTGTGCGGGCTTCCGCCAAGGCGACCAAATGGAAATAGTTGCTGCCCTTCACTGCGTCTCCTTCAAATGGACATATTGAATGCCAGGAGGGGGTGGGGGGATTGAGGGCAAAAGGAGATCATTTTCCTGAAGGATATTTCTCCATGGTTGCCTCAGTGCCTTTAGTAGATGATAATGACTACTGATTAACTTTAACAGATACCGATGAGAGACTCTGGAATCCACTTAATGAAAACCCATACTTTTATTTTGACTTTTCATGATACCATCATCAAAAGGCGCCTCACACTTTGGGATGCAAGGGGTTTCGCACCCCCCCCCCCCCCCCCCCTTCATTAAACCTGGCCTCCATATGCACACTTATCCAGTGTTAAGGTCGGTGGATGAGCCAAAATAGAAGCATTGCAGCTTAGCTAAGAGCTGAAATGCTTTCACGCTCATGCAGTTGGGCAGCAGGATTATGGTTTTCACAGAGAACTGAAGCAACGCTGTGGTCTGTGACATCTCCAGTTACCAGCTCTCCCAACAAAGTTCTGCCAAACCACTCCCGGAAATACATAACTGCAATTGTACGGCTGACACTGCTTACCTTCCAAGAGCAACCATTATTAACCATTATTGACACATCATCACACCCTAGACCTAAGCATCTACAGTCAGATCACCATATAGCCTACAATTACACACCACTTCAACCCTCCTAACCATCTCTTCTGTGTACATTTAAGTGTTCTGTGTTCTGCTTTATAACCATATCCCGGAACATAACAATTTGTTACCTAACCTGTAATATAATGATGCAATATATATTACAATTTAGGGAAAAAAGATTGCAACGAGACAAATTTTCCACAATGCTTAAACTATGCTTCTTGCTGTGGCGTGATGGCAGTTTGGCAGAACTGTGTTGGTGGGAAGGTAGTGTGTTTTGCCCCATGTTGTCTGTTGAAAGGACAAGCTAGCTACCCCCGATTGTCGCAATCTTATCCAAAAAGAAATGAATGCATGAGGAACATGTGTTTTCACGTCCTATATCACGTTTTTCACACTGTTATGAAGAAGACATTACAGGAGCAAGCAAATAAAGGGCAATACTTTCTGATGTGTCTGCAAGCAGAGAGTTGTGACCTTGTGACCTTGCAAAGCTTCTACTTTGGCTTTCAGGATTGGTCTGTAAAAGCAACATTTATGCTCACCCATATGTGACATGAGATGTAGTGTGGCAAAGGATTATATCATCTGTTGTTGTTATATCTAATGAGAGATAATAACAAAACTTTATTCAATTAAAAGCATCGACTATTGTGTCTTTTACAAAAAAAGGTTAAAGTACACACTGACATTGCTTAAAATTATCTAGTATTGCTCCACTCCTTCCTATTTGTCTTGCACAACACAATGCAACGCAATGCAATTCAGTTAAAGAAAGAACTATCAAATTGTATCTCATAACTGAATGTCTGAGTTATTTTGTGGATTGTCGCTTGAACTGAGCTATGGTGGGTACAGTATGATCTCAGATATCTGTCCAACAAATACCTCCTGTTCTGACCAAAATGTTTGACTACAAAAATGTAGAGCTAAATGCTGTATGCTATATAGAATAATATAAATAAGCTGACATTTAAAAAAAAAATCCTTGTCAACAATACCCCTGATGGATGTTGTTTTTGTTGGTGTTATCCACCATTGATGTGAAGCATACAAACAACAATAAAACAATGAAATGTGCAATACTTGCTATTTAAAAAGTAAAGCAAATTGGAGAGCCCCTATCAGTAAAGAACATGCTAGGTGTGTGCATTTGACTGTGGCCTTGAAAGCGTTGCACAAGCATAAGTTCCTCTTACCCAATTATTATCATACATTTAAATTAGCCTTTGTATGCCAATTGAACCACCCTTTGTCCAGCGAGTGTGTGTGTGTGCGCGCGGGCTGAGGTGCTGCGACAGAGGAAGCAGGTTGATCTGCTCTGCGCTCTACAAGCCAGCCTGGATGCAACCAGACAGGAAGTGGGGCTAAAGCTAAAGCTAAAGCCGCGATATGTGCTGGAACCAGTGATCCAAAACAAGACACATCGCAGCAAGTTTAACCAACTATCCTAACGCGTTCGCACTTGATATCAGCATAATTTAAATAGCCATTTCCAATGAAGGGCGTAGAAGGATTGCCATGTGAGTCCAGGGAGGTTGATTTGGAAAAGTGTTGGTCGCTTAATAGCAGATGATTTGTGTCCGTCTTCGTGTTTAGCGCTGACCTGCACCTCTGCCCAAGTTGAATCCTATCCAGGTTGTAGTCAGGTAATGGTATCTATAATAGAATATATTATCACGTGGTCTATTCTATCATACATTCTGCGGCAACATTCATAGGAAACATGTGTGCAGTATCGTGAGGCAGCTCTTGTCTTGGCACCCGTATACTCCCGTTCTTTAGGCGCTGAATAAGAAGGATGCAGGGTACAGGGGTGTCCCAAGACTCCCCGCAGGGTGCAGGGGAGCGGGGCGAGCTGGTGCCCACGTCCTCCAAAGACGTCCCCGGGTCCCCGGACACGCCTGGCCCGGGGAGCCCCCGCTCGGCGCCCCGCTTCGACCTCCTCGGGATGGTGGTGTCGTACAAGCGGATGACACTGTTCCTGGAGCCGGCCTCGGATGCGCTGGAGCTGAGCCGCTTCCTGCTCGGGTGTGTACCCTTATTAGGCCTTGGGCAGGCCTGCAGCTAGTCCTACCGCAGGCCTCAGCTAGCCCTACACGCAGGCCTGCAGCTAGCCCTACACGCAGGCCTGCAGCGAGCCCTACACGCAGGCCTGCAGCGAGCCTTACATGCAGGCCTGCAGCGAGCCTTACATGCAGGCCTTCGTGTTAAGAATCAAATGTAAAACAAAAATAAGATGTCAGTTATTCATAGTTTATCTTTGATCTTTTTGACTACTCTTTTGCATTCTGTCACCTGTCATGCCACAAGAATCTCACTGTTTAGAGTGGCCCCCTGTTATGTGTCAATAAAACCCTTTGGCTTGACTTCAGTCTCTACAGTCCTATATACAGACTATAATCTATGTCTCTCAGGTGGAGGATGCCTGTGTGCTCTATGCTTGTCTGCATTGTCCTCAACTTCTTCTTCCTCACGCTAAGTGAAGGTAAGAAAGTTATCATTGCTCCACCCTCCCCATGGGCTGTGTGTGTGTGTGTTTGTGTGTGTGTGTGTGTGTGTGTGTGTGTGTGTGTGTGTTGGGGCTCTTGTGAGCCACTATCTCTGTGTCCCTCTCTTGTGCCAGTGGGCTGGTTTTTAGTTTGCATGCTGGCGGTTTCCACACCTGCCGCGCTGGGCTACCTGCAGGACAGGTGTGGGGGCAACACGTCAGAGGCAGAGCTTCAAAAGAAGCGCTGTCATGCGGTTCACCGCCGGGACCTGCAGATGGTGCATCTCACCAAACAAGAGGCAATGCTGGAAGTCAAAGACGTGTGAGTCACACAGGAGGAGATGTTTTAACAATACACGCATTAACCCTTTTCTTATACACACGTGTGTGTACATGCATATACAACATCAAACAAACGAATGTGTGTCTAGACAACCAAAGCACACACCGGGGCACCAATGAACAAAGACGACAAACAGAACAAACAGACAAAGAAAGATTTTGTACATTCATACATTTTAAAATGAACGGGATTCTATTACTTTCCCAAAGTTGAGCTCAAATTATCCATGATGCTTAAATTAAATTGCTTAAATTAACACTTTCCTCTTGGAAGCAGGCTGCTTAGCCTGCTGGCAGCTAAGAGTGTGGCGAGAGACCGATGGTTCATCCAAGTATATTTTTTTGATATCTTTTCCAAAAAGATTCAAAGAACGACTTCCCGGATGGTTCTGTGTAACAAACCATCCGGTGCGTCTGGTTAGATGTTACTAGGCATGTTTACTTGTTTTTTTTATGAGCATTGAACCTTTTCTTAGATGGATCTTGTGTGCATCAGCTGTGAAGTCATTTGGGGATTGTGGTGGAAAAGAATCGTCCGATTTTTTTCTTAGCATTCACTCTCTCTGACAGACTGAAGCAGCTGGATGATTGGCTGGCATCTGCCTGCCTGACAGCCGAATCTCTTTACAAGGTCCTGTACTGGGACAGTCACTTGGAATCCTCTAGGTAATGTACGCCAGACATACCCAGTGTGTGGGCATAAGTCAAAAACCCATCTTCCACGAAGTATCTTCCAAACTAGTTGCTTGTCGTGTGTGTGTGTGCACGTGTGTGTGTGTGACGTGCTGCAGGTTCTACGGAGGGGTGTTGTTTGTGATATCTCTGCTGTACACGGTTCCTGTGGGCTGGGTGCTGGCTGGGCTCACCAACGCCCTCTTCCTGTGGAACCAAGACTTCTGTAGAGGTCAGTGTCTAACCCCGCATTCAACCTTGCTGTCCTTGATCTGTGGTCGGCCAAGAGCGCAAACTGAAGGCAAGTCTTTGAGGCTGAATGGCGGGGTGTCGTCGTGTGCCTGAAACTAGTGCTGCTCAGCCTCCGCGGACTCCTGGGCAGGGAGCAGACAGGCGAACAGGAGACGGAGCGGGCAGACCAGGACCAGAGCAGCCTGCAGGACAGGACCCCAACGCCCACTAGCTTGGAGGTAAGGAGAAACCTGCGTGGCC